>CABFOW010009120.1:0-15144 GCA_902141385.1 Timema californicum | reverse complement strand
ATTGAATTTTGAATACAAGAAAGATTTGAAGCCAAAGAGAATTTTGATAAGACACGACGAGCCCACTTATGAAGTAAGACTCCAGGGACAGCATAGGTGAGTGTTACAATCGTCCCATGTTTTGTTGTAACAAGGTTACAAAGAGATCAGGCTTATAATCCAGCCAATTAGACTGAAGTGGATTTACTTAAATATTTCTTTTTCTGCCCTCACTTTGTGAAAAAGCGCGTATATCACTTTTATAAATTTTACGTTCCTCATCTATACCACATAAGTGTAGCTAGATGGATGGTTAGGGTGGATACTAAGGCGTTGAATATATAATTGTGATCCAGCGCTTGTGTTATTTCATTTATTGTAAGATTGGTTGAATCCTGAGACAAGATTTTTTATAAAGAGCCATCGCTCTAGTACTCTAAGCCTACCTTTCACCTAAGCCACAGAGCTACAAATTACTTATATATATATATATATATATAAGTAACTTGTAGCTCTGTGGCTTAGGTAAAAGGTAAATAAAGGTATATATATCACCACGTCTTATCACCTGTTCAGCTTATACGCATGTAATAATTATTACTGCAGTGGGGTAGGGATGAGGAAGAAAGAATTTAATGGAAATAGAGTGGGAAATTATTTATGAAAAAATCCTCAATAGACCCGACCGGTAGTCAAACCTTGATCTACCTTTAATTATCATGCCAGTCTAACACGAATGGTACCATGTGCAGCTCGAAATCAAAATTTTAAAATTTGGATTTGATTATTTAAAAATTTATTAAAAACTGGATCGTAATAAATAAAATGAAAGGATTTTTTTTCTGTTTATTTGAAGCAAAGAAAAGCGTTAACCGGGGTTAACTACGCAATCCATCACGTGCTTACCACGGGTAACGCCGGGTGGTTCTGCTAGTGTTTAGAAAAATACAACAAAAAGGAAAAATAATTATTTTACAGTTAAAAACTATTAAATTGATACAAACTTGGATGACGTCAAGTGAAGAATGAATTAAACTTCACTTCACTACGATTTATGGTTCGAGAGTAATCGTGAATCTAATATCCCAGTTAATCGGCCACTATATGGTCTCTTACCTCTGTCGGAGGAGTGAGGAGGAGAGGTGGAAATGTCTTGGCGCTGTACAGTGAGACCATATTGTTTTGCACGCAGATGATCTTCAGGTGAACGCACCGTTCGTGTTCAACTCGAGTGAGGGTGAAGAGGGGCAGTACGAGCGCTTCTCCCAGATAAACTTTGTCAGCACTCCCATGACGGATGACCTGCCCATGACCTTTATCATCACCTCCTCTAACAACGTCAAGGTCAACTTGACCTTCAAGTCAGGTGAGGGGTCACTCAAACTACTTAATGAGTGAGCAAACATTTTTTTTACACTGCGTCTCACTAACAGTTCGGGTTGTAAACCTATATAACAATTACGCGAATGTATTAGGGATTATGAAGGTTGAATTGAGGGTAGGTATACCCGCATTTGCGTGGGGAGAGTGTATACACCATTTAAGAAAAAACCTCAGTACACCCGACCGGGATTGAACCACGAACTCCCTGTCTTCAGCAGTCTATTCTATTTCAAGAGTAAGACAATGCGGCTAACGAAGTGGATGTGAGTAGACTGTTAGCTTTTTGGTTTCCTGGCTCGATTCCTAGTGCCAGACAGTTTGATCTATAAGGGTGTGGGAAGCTTCGAAATGTCGAAGTCAAAACCTTCTTCACTTGAGCTTTGACACCCACAATAACTTTTTTATCTTCGAAACATATCGAAGGAAGAATAAAATTTCTAATGAAGAGGTTTGAAATATATCACAATATCTGCCAAGATTGTCCTAAATTTAATGACAACTGTTTCTCTTCATTTTAAAAGTTTCTCATCTAATGCCGCTATGATCATGGCAGATATTCAACAGCTGTTGATATCACCATGTGAATAAACTAGACCCGTGATGTAGTGGTCAGTGCGCCTAGCCATGAACCTAGGGGTCTTGGGTTCGATTACAGGCTGGTACCTAGGGTAGTTTTCCCGAAAGCGGAATTACCCCAACTGTCACCAGGGTTTGGTTAGTTAGGCTTGAGTTAGGTTTAAATGTTTCCATTGGTCCCACCTTTCCAAAAACTGGGTTACGAGTGATGTAGCCCAAAGACTCGGTGAAATAGTAATTAGCCAATTATACTCTAAATCCTCTAGGTGTTTGTCGCACGGTTAGAGCACCGGACTTGCCAGGACTGAACACACGTGCAATATTGTTACTACCGTGTGAAAGAAATTAAACTCTATGTTTCTACTGGGGCACTATTTCATTTAGTTTGCAAAAAAAAAAGTTTTGATATAAAAACTAAGAAAAACACTTACCTTTTCCAGTATCGCCCACTTCAAAGAGAAAAATTTACCGTTCTTTTTTTTAAATTCTTCCGTTTGAAAATGTTGATCTGTGACAGGAAGTGGTTCTGAGAGGCAGGCCAACTCGTTCGAGCTGGGGCCACATCAGCCGCAATACAACTTCTCCTTCCCAGTCCGCGTGGGAAAAGAGTTCAAGATCGAGTCATTCTACGTGTACCTGTTCGACGTGAGTCATCCTGTGGACCTGGAGGTTTCGTTCACGCAGCACATACAGCTGGGTGTTCAGGGCGACTATTACATGACCCTCATGATGTGAGTAGNTGGCCCCCCGTGGTGGGGAGAAGTAGGGGCAGAGGGGGGGGGGGGGGGGGGTGATAGCTCGTCCTATTTTGTGCCCCTCCCGTTAGAGCTGCCCTCGTATTCACACCGATAGGGTACAGATGGATAGGGTAGAGCTAACAGGAACCCACTCAGGTCTACTCTCGCAATAGACTGTGCTGTCGATGACGGAAATATTTAGGCTAAAATATCGGTAGGGTGCACTGATAGTGGGTTTTTACTAAATGGCTCTCCATTCTCCCTCCACGCAAACTTTGGTACACTTCCTCTAAATTTATAAATTACTTATTCCTAACACATTAGCGTAATTAGTAAATAGGCGTATAGCCCCACCGGTTGGAAGACGTGGTACTTGAAACAAAATTAAATATAACTGATAAGTACGGGCAGCGAACCCAGTTGCTTATTGGCTTACGATCCAACACATTCATAACAAACTCTTACACTACTAGCATGAGATTCGATTGCTATCTTCGGGTATTATTTTTTCAACTGTATTTGAATTAATAACGTTTTAATAGAAACTAAATATCTTATCAAGAAGTAAGTTAAGACGTTTTTCACACGTGATGGCGCTCGTGCCTCGCTGAATCCTCGTTCTTCTCCAGTGTGCTAACATGGACCAAAGAAAGAAGTTGTTGTTGTTGTTGTTGTGTGGGTCGTCTTATCGTCCAAAGTTTCCCAAAATCCCCTCCGGTCTGATGATGACCCAGTCCGATATTAATTTGTACTCCTCTAAGCTTATGTTCCAAACCACGGGACTCAATTCCACTCGTACAATTAATGCCTCAACATCGATTTTGAAAGTTTCGGAAGCCATATAGAGTCCACTGCTCGATACAACAAACAACGTGGGACTGTGAAGCTACAGTATGCTTCTTTGGTGCTGACTGACAGCTCACAGCCGACTTCTGACAGTCAACATTTAGGTATATACCTAAATGTTGACTGTCAGACTGTGACAGCTGTTAAACACATGTTTGTGCAGAGCATATGGTTCGGCGTTGGGATACATAATTTGGTCTGGTTACTTTTCAAAGCCGTCAGCTGTGAGCTGTCACTCAGCGCCAAAGAAGCCATGGGGCTACTGTAGCACGCCGTGCGGACTTAAGGCTAAACACCGTCGCGTGTGAAGAGATGCGTTAGACAATGTATCTAGACCATCCCATCGTGCCGTCACGTGTGGAAGCTCTCGTTTAAACCTGTGCACCTCGATAATCACGGAGAAAGAACGTCACGTGTGAAAGACGCCCATCTTTTTTTTTAAGGTGGTTAACTTTGATAATATGTTACTATAATATTAACGGGCCCCCGTGGTATAGTGTTCAACGCACCTGGCTATTAACTTCGGAGTCCCGGGATCGATTTTCATCTGGTACTATGAGTGTTTTTCCCGAAAGATGAATGACCCCAACGATCACCACGGTTTGGTTAGTTAGTTAGTTGTTTCCACTCACCATCACCGTCAACTAGTCGCATCGGGACATGGAGAGAGCCTCCACGAAAAGGGTGTACGTTCGGGCGTTCACTGGACAACGGTACGTCAATACCGGTCAATCTTCCCACAAACTGGTGATGTAGTCCAGGCAGGCATAAATAAATAAACTAGATATTGATTGATATTATCTATCAAGACTATATATAGTAGGTGACCTGATGGTCTAGAGGTAAGGTGTCAGACTTCTTTGCTGTGGTCAGGGGTTCCATCCTCGGTACCGGCACAGATTTATCTGATTGCCAAACCCTTCCTTCACCTCTGACAAGACGTGTATTAATCACAACTTGTGAATGTGGGGAATGCCAGGCCTCCACCGTGGTTCGGATCCCACGTTAAACTGTAGGTCCTCCATTTCATCTCACAATCACCCTACCATTACACATTAGTATAAGTGTGTACAACCTGAATGGTTGGTAAGATGCGGTGCTAATAATAATAACAACTATATATAGATGGGTAGATTCCTTTATTTATTGAATACGAATATTAAATTTTCTTTCGAATCCTCAAATTTTAAAATTGTACAATTTTTAGTTAAGATGAAAATATTTAATTTTAAAAATTTGTTTAAAATTTGGTGCGACTGACAAATGTTCTTTGTCATGTCTATTACGTGATAAATAACAAAGAGAACACTTTTGTTAGTACAGTAAATTAATTATATTAATATATTTTTTTGTTACTTTCCAAAAATACAGAAGTATGTATATCATATTACTTGACTTATGAATACATGAAAGTAGATCCAGTAACTTTTTTAGCTGTCAGATAATGTTCTTCCTACGAGAATTGGGCTTTGGTAATTATATTTGTACGTTTTTTCAGGTCTTTTGTCCTGCTTATGTTGGTCGCCATGATGGTTTTCAAAGCAACTTGACGTGCTTACAGAGCTGACGACGTAGACTACGCTTTCTCTCTCTTACTACGCGCTTGCGCTTACGTGTAATCAGCTGACAGTCAACAATGTGTAGCGTGAATGTCGGCAAGAAAGACACTTTCAACTTGACTGAGATATTATATTTTCACCTCTTTATTCGACGAGATTTATATAAATCAGTGGCGTATCCACGGTGGCAGCTAGGGGGGCTCATTCCCCCACAACCCAAAACCCAAAAAATAAATAATAAAGAGAAATAACACAAAGAAATATTTTTATTTTAAATCACTGACGTGTCTATGTCTTATCATTTTGGAATGTTATATTTGAAACAATTAATTTTTAATAGGTCTAAATATAAATGGATTTTCTCACAACATCCTATAATTAAAAAAAATAAAAATAAGCCGTAACTTTTGGTAAGGTTCAAAGTTTTGTAGCTCTTTTATTTGGAAAGCCCACCGGCCAGTCATTGGTCTATGCTTCTCGAATACTGCAGTTGACCAATCACGTACTAGCGCTTTCCGGCATTAGCTTCTGGATCTTTCAAGTGAATTCTGGTTCTCCTTTGTGAAAGATAGCTGTGTGTTAAGGCATAGTTCCTGGAATATCTTGAACTGTGAAAGGACTAGTTGGAATCGTGAATTTGTTGATGATGTGTTACTGTTAGTTTGTTCTTTATTTATGTGTCGGCACAAATACTCGTTTATTCAATAAGTTGAGTCTATAATCTGTTCAAACTTATTTTTTTCGCTAACTTTTGTATTATTAAATGTAACTACTTAATTAAGTACAGTTTCAAATAGCCCCACCCCCACCCCCCAAACCATAATCCTGTGTGCGCCACTGTTATATATATATATAGGAAGCCCACTTTCAAGCACCAACATTGATTGAAAGCCACTAAGCTTTGACATTATATAAATATGTATTGTTTGAGTTATTCATCTTAAAGTTCATCTAAAAATTCATCAAAAGCTTCCAATAATACTTCCTTATGGATCACTGTATAAGAATTTATCTCTACATTATTAATTAAATTGACTAAGAATGTAAATACAACTGTAATTTCTTATTTTTCCCGCCATTTTGGAAACATGAGTTTACAATTATCAAATAATAGGCTTCCTATGAAACCCACACTACATATTTAATATAACTTTAGAATTTTAAATGCTTATATTGAGGTGTCTTTTATTTTTTTGTAATAAATAACAATCATAATTGTTTTGACCGTCAATGTTATTAGTTAATTTCTGATAGCTTAGTATATATAAATATATATTTTTGCAAATATATTTAAAACATAGCAGTCCACTGATGTAAGCTCCGTCTAAACTGAGAGGTAACCGAGGTCTTACCGTGACTGATTACACTATGATCATACCCTATAAGGCAGAACCATAGAGGAAACGACCAAGGTAAGTTTGCTACTTTTCAAGGTAAACAAAGGAGGGTGCAGTAATTAAATTACAAGACGTTATTAATTAACGTATTAAAATAATTTATTGCCAAAATGCATAAATATATGTGTTATACAAATGACTACACAAACTGAAATTTCAATATTTATGTTAATTCAGATACAAATCTATGGGTATAGGATAAAGGGGGGGGGACAGTTCTATTTTAATAATAAAGTTAGTGCTGCTATCTGTTAGACAATCATGGGACCTTTCTAGTGCACTTTAGATCATGGTTAAAAGAAGTCTATGTCATATTTAAATTTAAAAAAAAATTGCTGGGGTTCCTAAGGGACTAAGGATATAAAAGTTGTTGGCTGGGAAAATGTGTGTAATGTGACTCTCCCTTATTTCTCCTGTACCCTTTAAATGTTAACAAACCTTAAACACAATGTCCATTTATTTGTATAAAGGGAGTTTGTCAAACTCGTTAGATCATAAGGTCCACATTAAAAATTTTAAATAATGAGGGGGACACATTTGAAGAAATACATTGTTGTAACATTCTTAAGGAAAAAACCTCCTTTTTGTACCTAACATAAACAGAAAATTAAGACATAAAACTTTTCTTCTATTTGTTACCAGAAATATTTGTAGTGTCGATCAAGCGTTCTTTAAAAATTTGACCACCTGTGAAAGGTTTTTAATGTGATACAATCTAATGTGACACAGTATAACATTCCCTAATGATGTATTTCTGCAAGTTTGCTAATTGTATGTCAATTCATCAAACGTTTGACATGCTTGAGTATTTTTAAATAATTTTCCTCTTCTAAATGACATTTTAGAATAACACACAATATGGCCTAATCGAAGAGAGAGAAAATACTTGTACTGAACTACTTTATATATCTACTTAAAATTATTGTAATATTTCTTTTGAATATTTCCAACCTAAATAATTATGAATAATTACACAGAAATCACCATTCTTACATAAGGCACTAATATATTTATATTCTACTTATTTTATTTTGATGGTAATAATGTGATATTTTTTTTAAGGCATACACGTAATAAATCTTGCCCTTAGCATTCTCAATAAAATGTAAATATTAATTGAATGTTCATTTTATTTCTGAAGTTAAATACATATTATCATATAAAAACTATCTATTTAAAAACGGGAAGCAATTACCTTCAACAATGAATCCCAAAGTTACATCCAACCGATTTTCATCATATATTTTTAAACGAAATCTTATACATCGAGGATGCTCTAAGGTATTTCAAATTTCAAAAGTATTTTAAAGTGAATCCCCAATTTTAGAAAACAACCTTTTTTTTTTCAATACAATTTTTCGTAGTTTTACTAAACTATTTTTTTAAAAGTAATTTACTTCGAGGTCTATAATATCAAATTTTACAAATTTTCAGTAGTGAGTCCGCAATAATTTGTACAAATAATTTTACAAGGTGACCATAATGTCCCATTCCATATAATGTGGCATTTGCGTGGAGGTAGAATAAAAAAACACTTAAGAAAAATATCCTCAATACACCTGATCAAGATGTGAACCCCGATCTACTTGTCATCGGTAGTCCAAACTATTTCGGGAATGACCACCGGTTAACAAGATAGTCCTATGGAATGGGACTTTATGGTTATCCTGTATATAACCTACGTTAGTCGGTGAATGTGTGGACGATATAATTTTAGACAGTGTCGTGGAAAAAAAGTGGTTGAGGTATCTAAAAACGGGTCTATAGCCTAAGATTTACACAAAAAATCACAAAACATCGTCATTTTCTCTGGGCGTAACAACAGACCCTGTTGCATCGACAAGCAAGAAAGGCGATTTTGGTTATTTTTCACCTGGGGTAGACCTACATACAACTCATTGATATACATATTTGTAAACTTTTCTGTCCCATTATAGTTCATTGGTGAGTCTACACTTTGATTGTTTTATCTTTTGATATAAGTGAGGGTGACTCTGGCGGGAGACAAAAGAACTCGATATGAAATATGGTGTGACGTGACCTCTATTCCAATTCATTGCAATCTCTCCCAGCAAAGAGATTATGTATTATATATATTTCTCAACTCATTCAATGGCAAACCAGATTAAGCTTGATTGTAAGAGTTTGTAAGATTTAAGAGTGTTTTAAACGTATTATTATAATTAAATTGAGGTTAAGTGATAACTTTAAATACACTATCAAACTTAGCATAACAATGTACAATACTTATGAATATATTTTAAATATGACTAAAGTATTTCTATGAAAACATAATTTGTAAAAATCCCTTGGCTATATTAAACCAAGATTGATCATTTGTAGATAATAGTTTAATTTATGTAATGTGACTAAAGTGTGTATACTTTTTAATTAATAGTTGTGGTCAGACAGGAAATGGTAAATTCATAAATTGGGTAATCAATTAGATAAAATAAGGCACTTCCTACTAAAAAAATATTACTATTAAATTGTATCTTGTGGTCAGATATGAAATGGTTGACTTAGAAAGTCAGCGAGATATGTCATGGAAGAAGGCACCGCTATATAAAGAAGAGCTTCTTGTTGTCAGACAGAAAATGGCTGACTCAAAAAGTCGGCGAGTTATTGGGCGCAATAAGTCAATTCTAGCTAAGGATATACTTGTTGTCAGACACGAGTTGTCAGCTAGAAGAAGGCATTCATAAATAATAGCTTGTTGTCAGACAGGAAATGGCTTACTTACAAAGTCAGCGAGTCATTGGATGTAAGAAGTCACTTCTAACTAAGGAAGACCTTCTTGTGGTCAGATATAAAATGTCTGATTCAAAAAGTCAGTGAGTTGTTGGCTAGAAGAAGGCACCTATAGCTAAAGAAGAGCTTCTTGTGGTCTGACAGGAAATGGCTGACTCACATATTCAGTGACTAATTTGATTGAAGAAGTCACCTCTTAAAGTAGAAATTCTTATTGTGGCTGACTTACAAAGACAGTGAGTACTTGGATATAAAAAGGCCCTTGAAGCTAAAGAAGAGTTAGCCTACTTGGGGTCAGACAGGAAATGACTGACTCACAGAGCCAACCATTCTGGACTCCTAGTTGAAGACTAGGTCCTTGTAGTTGGACAGAAGGTAGTAGTTGGAGACCCGGCAGTTGGTGGTTGTCCTGACGACGGTGGTGCGGTCGGCCCGCTCAAAGTTAGCTTTCACTACCTCGAAGTAGCGACCATCGCTGCAACAAACATGGTGTTATGTTAAAAAAATAAATCATTTAGACATTTACAGGTTATTAACAGATTATCTTAAATCAATCCGAAATAAACCACTTTAAAAAGCTCGTTAATCCAACACATTTTGAAAAAAAAAATTAGACAAATCCACTTTCGCCAAAGTGAATATCTTAAACCTTTTGTGAGCTGAACCCAGTACTTTCAGTTGAAAACAGTTCTATTTTAAGTCAGACGTGAATTCAAGTGGTGAATATAATGTTTTAGTCAATCATGTCAGTAAAAGTAGCTGGTTTATTATATTTTTAATTGCATGAAGTTTTTTCAATTATAAGGTCAATGTTGTTGATCAATATGAGCACAATGCATTGAAATATAATTTACTTAACGCGCATGCGCAAAATGTCACTGTTGTTTTAATTTCATCGGATAAGAATAATATATTCTGTTAAAGTAAATAAAATCTAATCGCTGGAGTAACAACCCTTTTAGAACATATAAAAATAAATATAGACAATACACCAGTGATTTGTGATCACTGTATTTTCAAAGAAAGTAGTGAACTATCGGCAAAGGCTCTTTCGTGAAGATTCGAGTATATTTAGGCCTAATTCTATCAAGCTCTGGAAGTTACTTGAGCCAAAGACAGTGGTGAACTGTCATCTAACATTCTTCCATGAAGATCCCGTCTAACAATCACTGGAAGTCAACTGAGCCAAAGACAGCGGTGAACTGTTAGCTAAGGTTCTTCCATGAAGATTCCCTCTAACAATAACTGGAAGTTACCTGAGCACGAGACAACGGAGCTTGAGGCATTTAACTCGCAAGATGTCGATGGCCTTCTGGCTCTTGTCAGAGAATCGGAGGTTTTCCGGGTCCCAGCGCAGCTCCAACCTCTCCAGGTTGGGGCAGTTGTTGGCGATGCCGTCCATCAGCTGGTCCACGTGGATGTTCACTCCCAACCTCTCCTGTGTACCCATCACGACGATCCTGAAAGACAGGTTCAGATACCTACTACCTCGAACAACCGCTGTGCTTAGATTTTAGAATGGGCATTACAGCCAAAAGATTTTGGAACACCTACTGTAGATGACTGTTAAATAAAAATTAGAGATGGGGTGCTGACATTTCATGAATTTCAAGAATTTCGAAAGCTTCATGATTCGTAATAATTCTTAAAAAAGTATCTCGAATACGATTATGCAGAGTTTGACTTCAAATAACCATTTTAAGAATTTGATAAAAGGAATTATATAGACTAGTGTAGATGGTAAAATAACAAAATCACAACCAAAAGGGAAATATTGTATTAATCTATTAACTTACCAAAAAATGTTCTCTATGTTTCTTAAGAAATAATATACATAATTAACAAAAGATTATTTGTTAATGGTATCAATCCTTAAACTACTTTTTTTCTAAATTAAATTTTTAATACTTTCGTTTTAAATAGAACTGTACATTTTTAAAGATTCTAATTTGTATTCAAGATTCAAAAGAAAATTTAAGATTCGAATAGTAGAAATACAAGATTTGAACCATATCTAATAAAAATTCATCTGCACGAATGGCCGACCCACCCATCCCTTCTTGTGTGCGTGTACCGGAATCGCGAGAACGGTTGACTTCAGAGACTAAAACACAAAACAACCCTGGGTCACGCGCACAGTTATCAACGGGGACATACTTTGCGTTGTTGAGTATCGGCAACACCGACTGCCACAGCTGGTCCGTGATGTGGGGCATTCCCGACAGAGCCAGTCCCCACAGCTGGTGGCCGTATCGAGACAGGAACTTGTGAAGGGCGTCGTCCGTGAGGTTGTCGGAACTGTCCAAGTCGAGGGCTATCAGGTTTCGAGGGTTCCCCAACTCCATAAAGGCCTTCAGCACCTGTCCGACACAAACAGACACACGCCGGGTTCAGTTGTTACAGTGTTGCGAAGGGCTTTTAACAATGAGAATCTGACACCTTAGCTCAGTCGCTAGCGTGTCTATCTACTGAGATAAAGGTCCCGGATTTGATTTCTGGCATGGTTCAAACAATTTATCATTGGTGAAATGTGGGATTCCCCTGCCACAGTGATGAATTGACGGCCATGGGAGCTTTACATATAGCTTAAAACTTTGACTAATAAGTTTCAACTTTGTTTTACGAAATATATAGTATCAAAATCGATGCATAGAATGTTATCTTTGGCAGAAGCAAAAACGTAACCTTTCATTTACTCACTAAACTCAGTTTTGAGATTAGAATAAGAGTCCTAAGGTTAAAAATTAATAAAATTATAATAAGTTAATACGTAGGGTTGTACTTAAAAATCTTTCAACACCGCCAACTCATGTATTTTGATAAATATTTAATGACAGCCCCCGTTCAAAATTTGGAGATGAGCTCTTCGAATGCCATCGAAACCCCTCATACTAATACGGTAGTCCTCTTGGCCACAGAATAATATCAATAGAAGTAGACAGACTCTTGAGTTGGGAGAAAGGTTTTAGAAAAGTTTTTAGTAAAATCCCACAGCATTTCTCTTGAGGATTAGTAAACAAGACAGAATGATGAGCTGAGCGAAAGGTTTTAATAAGATCCAACAGCATTTATCTTGAGGATTAGTAAACAAGACAGAATTATGAGCTTGGAGAAAGGTTTTAGTAAGATCCTACAGCATTTATCTTGAGGATTAGTAAACAAGACAGAATGATGAGCTTGGAGAAAGGTTTTAGTAAGATCCCACAGCATTTATCTTGAGGATTAGTAAACAAGACAGAATGATGAGCTTGAAGAAAGGTTTTAGTAAGATCTCACAGCATTTATCTTGAGGATTAGTAAACAAGACAGAATGATGAGCTGGTAGAAAGGTTTTAGTAAGATCCCACAGCATTTCTCTTGAGAATCAGTAAACAAGACAGAATGATGAGCTGGGGAAAAGGTTTTAATAAGATCTCACAGCATTTCTCTTGAGGATTAGTAAACAAGACAGAATGATGAGCTGGGAGAAAGGTTTTAATAAGATCCAACAGCATTTATCTTGAGGATTAGTAAACAAGACAGAATGATGATCCTGGAGAAAGGTTCTAGTAAGATTTCACAACATTTATCTTGAGGATTAGTAAACAAGACAGAATGATGAGCTTGGAGAAAGGTTTTAGTAAGATCCCACAGCATTTCTCTTGAGGATTAGTAAACAAGACAGAATGATGAGCTTGGAGAAAGGTTTTAGTAAGATCCCACAGCATTTCTCTTGAGGATTAGTAAACAAGACATAATGATGAGCTGGGAGAAAGGTTTTAGTAAGATCTCACAGCATTTCTCTTGAGTATTAGTAAACAAGACAGAATGATGATCTTGTAGAAAGGTTTTAGTAAGATCCCACAGCATTTCTCTTGAGGATTAGTAAACAATACAGAATAATGAGCTAGGAGAAAGGTTTTAATAATATCCCACAGCATTTCTCTTGAGGATTAGTAAACAAGACATAATGATGAGCTGGGAGAAAGGTTTTAGTAAGATCCCACAACATTTCTGTTGAGGATCAGTAAACAAGACAGAATGATGATCCTGGAGAAAGGTTCTAGTAAGATCCCACAGCATTTCTCTTGAGGATTAGTAAACAAGACAGAATTATGAGCTGGGAGAAAGGTTTTAGTAAGATCCTACAGCATTTCTCTTGAGGATCAGTAAACAAGACATAATGATGAGCTGGGAGAAAGGTTTTAATAATATCCCACAGCATTTCTCTTGAGGATTAGTAAACAAGACAGAATGATGAGCTGGGAGAAAGGTTTTAGTAAGATCCCACAGCATTTCTCTTGAGGATCAGTAAACAAGACATAATGATGAGCTGGGAGAAAGGTTTTAGTAAGATCGCACAGCATTGCTCTTGAGAGAGGATCAGTAAACTACATTTGGAGCGCCAGACGAAGATGACTAGGTTTCACTCACAGAGTCGTTGAAGCCGTTTAGCTGTCCCGCGGAGAGGAAGCGTAGCCCGGGGATCCTCGTCAGCATGTCTATTAGAGCCTCCGTGGAAAGGTCCGTGGCTGTTATGTCAAGTTCCTGAAGGGCCGCCTTCTCCCACTCCACTTGCAACACGTGCTCGCTCACCAGACCTGGAACGTGACGGACATCTTCACCTGCATCCTCGGTTAGCAAACCGGACCTTGGGCTAAGGCTATCCGGGGTTCAAATCCCGGACGGGTGCACTAAATGACTTTTCAATCTCCTTTCACACAAATGTGACTACCCATTATATTTTATTTAAGTTCTACCTTTTTTATCCCTACATCTCAAAAAACCACTATGTACCTAATCCATCCTTACTAATTTTCTCCTCACTTCTCTATCCTTGCTTACTCTCTTCGCTTGAACAATCGTCATACACCGAGTAATACACTCTCTTTTATATTAAAACGCTGAATTTTTCTCTTTTTCAATATTATTTTATATTAAAACGCTTAATGTTTCACTTTCTTAATATTATTTTATATTAAAACGCTTAATTTTTCACTTTTTCAATATTCATTTATATTAAAACGCTTAATGTTTCTCTTTTTCAATATTCATTTATATTAAAACGCTTAATGTTTCTCTTTTATTTCAATATTATGTTATATTAAAACGCTTAATGTTTCTCTTTTTCAACATTATTTAGCCACTTCTTACGTGGCCTACCACTTCTTTTCGGAGGGGAAGTAAATCTGTCGGTGGCATGTCGACTGTGGCACGTAAAATAATCCTGGAATGTTTGTGAAAGTACCTTTCCCAGTATAATTGATAGACTCTTTCACTCTTGCTCATAGAAAATCTCGTGTACTGATATAATCAGTTGGTTCAGAAAGTGCACGTTAAAAATCAAATAAATGAAAAATGAAAATTTTAGATCTAAAATCAAAATCACGATTTGTCCATATAAAATCAAAGTATAATGTCAGCCATCTATGTTGTAGCCCCAGGAATATTGTAAGGTCATTGTTTTGTTTTTTTTAGTTCTAGGGAACATAAAACGTCAAGATCCATTATAATTATCGAAGTAGACATTTTACACGATTGAAATACTGTTATACATGAGAAAGTATAAAGGTCCCAAGACTTGCTTCGGTGGCCGCATGGTCTAAGTCAGGGGTCGGAAACATTTTGGGGCCCCAATCGACTTACAAACTTATAAAAGCTCCCACGATCACACATCTCTTTTATACTCTTCTTTGTTTTGTTTTCGTGTCTCTTTTATCATATATTTAGTTCTTTAAATAGAATCTTTCTTCAAATATTTATGAACTAACCTTTATGGGGAAAAAAATAAGATTTTATATTTAACTATTCAATGTTCTTCTAACATTACCGATTATGGCCCATCAAGGTAATAGTGGTCACATACCCCACTTTGGTGGCCGCGTGGTATAACGATCTACTTTCGTAGTAAATTAAATTGCCGATGATGGGGAGATC
>CABFOW010009119.1:0-15148 GCA_902141385.1 Timema californicum | reverse complement strand
AAATTTGATAAAATACATCCCAAATAAATATAAAAAATTGACAAATTCTAGGATATTTATGATAAATGGATGGTTTAGATTACTATGCGTAGAAAATTTAAATAAAAATATTTACTAAAGGTTGACCTCAGAGGTATTTTTGCTAAGCGCTTGCCTTAGCACCCAATGTTAATGGGTTCAAGCTCACTACCCAAGTCCATAGCACAGTGTCCTTTAGAGGGCAAGTAAAGCTTTCGGTACCATGTCGATTGTGGCACTGAAAAGAACTCTGGAAGGTGTGTTAAAGTAACCCTACCTTTCCAGAAAATGTTTTTGTCTCCTTTCTCGTTCGTTCGTAGAAATCCATGGGTGGGAGAGTTAATAGCACCGCTACACCTAAAATTAACCTATCACAGAAATTGCAAGAAGTAATGACCGGGGTAGAGAAGCTTTGTTACAGCCGCATGCGCCACATCAGGAGTTAAATAAATTAGTTTCAATTTCCTTGATTAGAGTGCTGACCGACGGTCGCGAGGCGTATGACAGACCAGCAGGGAAAAGAACATCAGTACCAGACATGAGAGCACATAATAAGATAAAATAAACAATCATAACTAACTAATGATATATTCAGATAAATAGTTAATTAAAAGATAATAAATAAAAAATAAATAGTACATATGAGGAATAAAGAGTTGTAGTCAAAGAATAAGCATTTAGATAGTAATGGCATCAATAAAAAATAAATAAAAAAACAGCAATAAAATTGGAATAATTGTAAGATTAAATATTTGAGGTATAACATTTATTGGGTAATTTAAATATAGGTGAGTTCATTAAATAACTCTGTGAGTTTGGATTTTATTTTGGCATAAAAAAAAGTCCAATTTGACAAATCTAGAATAATAACGAATATATTGAAACATTATTTAATTTTTATTGACACTAAAAAAAAAGATTGTTATAAAAATTTTCAAAGTACTGACCTTAGATCGTATTCTCATCCATCCCATCTTAATCCATTTAATAAATCGTGTACATATATTCTTTGGATTCGGAAATTAAACGTTCAAAATATAAAAAAAAAACACTTAAAACTTAAAAGAGCCTTCATCGGTGCGCACGCAGTAAAACTCGGGATCATCTAGTTTGATTTGTCAAAAACGAGGAGCTTGTGATTAGAGTTCCGACTCGGTTTACTGATAAAGTTTTTTACCCAATTGATTTACCACTCTCTCTCTCTNTTTGGATTCGGAAATTAAACGTTCAAAATATAAAAAAAACCACTTAAAACTTAAAAGAGCCTTCATCGGTGCGCACGCAGTAAAACTCGGGATCATCTAGTTTGATTTGTCAAAAACGAGGAGCTTGTGATTAGAGTTCCGACTCGGTTTACTGATAAAGTTTTTTACCCAATTGATTTACCACTCTCTCTCTCTACATGCAAATTTGGACACATTTTCTTTAAATTCTACCCTCCTCATACCTACTTTACTGGCCTAATCAAAAATGTATGTCCCAAATAGGAAGTAGTGCTGCATAAACCAAACCTATCATCTTGAACCAAAATGGTTAACAAATGACATCATTCCTACCTACAATGATGATCACATGGTCCTAGGAGTCACACTCACATTATAATATACTGTACAGTGAGACTCAATAGGGGTAGGGTTGGGGTCTCCGAGGAGACAGCACACGTAAGAGATGCATTCGCCAAACCATTAGTAGTCAAAGAAGGGTTCAGTAGTTTTCTTCCTCATCTCTTTGATCCGTGTTGTTAGTGTTAGTTGTAGCTGTTTGAAGGAGTGAGAAGGGTGAGGTTTTGAGAACAAACACGACCCTGATATCGATACTATGCCTGGGGGGTTGTGTGACGTCACGAGTATCGTAAAGAGAAATTTGAACTTTCCAAGAGCTCGAGGTGTAATATGAGAGGCAAGATTTCTCGGTCGCGCTTTGCCCTTTGCCGTCAGGTTTCAAACGGACCAAAGCGGTTTATTTACCTCCTTTCAAAATTATATCACTTGGTAAACTCTTAATAACACAACAATGTTATTTAATGATTAGTTCCACCTCCTTTCAAAATTATATTACTTGATGTATTCTTAATAATACAACAATGTCTTTAATGATTAATTCCACCTCTTTTTAAAATAATCTTACTTGATATATTCTTAATTATACAGCAATGTCTTTAATGAATAGTTCCACCTCCTTTCAAAATAATATTACTTGATATATTCTTAAGAACATAAAAATGTATTTAATAATAAGTTCCACCTCCTTTCAAAATAATATTACTTGATGTATTATTAATAAAACAACAATGTATATAATGATTAGTTTCCCCTCCTTTCAAAATGATACTACTTGATGTATTCTTAATAATATAACAATGTATTTAATGATTAGTTCCACCTTCTTTCAAAATTATACTACGTGATATATTATTAATAACACAACAATGTCTTTAATGATTAGTTACACATCCTTTCAAAATTATATTACTTGATGTATTCTTAATAATACAACAATGTATTTAATAACTAGTTCCACCTCCTTTCAAAATAATATTACTTGATGTATTCTTAATAACACAACAATGTATTTAATGATTAGTTCCCCCTCCTTTCAAAATGATACTACTTGATGTATTCTTAATAACACCAAAATATATTTAATTATTAGTTCCACCTCCTTTTAAAATTATAATTACTTGATAATATATTCTTAATAACACAACAATGTCTTTAATGATTAGTTCCCCCTCCTTTCAAAATTATACTAGGTTATATATTATTAATAACACAACAATGCCCTTCCTAATTAGCTCCACCTCTCTCAAACTAATTTTCCAAACAAATATATTTATTTTTACTTTTGTTTGAAAGAATGGGAAATCAAAGTTTAATTTGCTAATGTAAAACAATATGTTTATCTTCTGCCGATGCGTTCTTACTTAAACATCGATGAAAACTGGGACCAGTGCGAGTATCGCACCTTTTTGACTGATGATGCTAGTACTCACCACGATTGTTGGTAGCCAACATATTATTGACTTATACTTAATTCAATACTGATTTAAGTAATGGAACATCTCTTTTGTGCACCAAGGGAGGGGGTATCAATTTTAAAAATAGATTCTTACAGGGGCGTACCTGTGAAAGGACACACCTAAATTACGCACGCTAGAATACAAAACGATACCTGGATCTAATTTATTTCCAGAAATAAGGGCACGCAAATGACCGAAACAATTTCGTTACTGATATTTAGATATCAACACTCGGCTAATAAGACACGAGAGGTAAGCGAAAACAATTTCTACACTTCCGTGTTATCATAGAATATAATCAAGACTGCCTTCTCGAGATTTTATTGTGTGTGTGTATATATGTATGTGTGTGTGTGTACTATTTCTTACTACTCATTCATGTTATCCGAATATTGAGAGTTCTGGGATAGGAATAGGGAAGGTAAAATTTAGAGGAATTTGAACCACATTAGCTTGGAATGAGAGTGATGAACCACTTAGAAAAAAACACTTCCTTAATACCACCAGCAATCGCCGTCAAAGTAAAGCCAGTCTTTTGCGATACTGAAATCTTAGACTGCACGACCACTGAAGCGAGATCCTCGGAAAAGTTAAAAAAAAAATCTAAATGTTTATGCCCTGATGAAGATTCAATTTATGTCGTAAAATAGTTTTAAAAAATCTTAAACAATTTTCATAAAACACTTTAGCATGGCAAATTATAAATCGATTATATTAAAAAGGTTTTCTTAAAGTTTAACTCACCCAAACTGGTAGCTACATGGTCTAAGGTGTCAGGTTCGCAATATACTTGATTACTGGTACCGGGGTGGATGGGTCTCAAATAATGTCCTAGTTTGATAAGTTTTCCCTCCTAAGATGTTTTTACAACCGTCTACCCTCCTTTGAATATTCCCCTTTCCTCATCCTCATATAATTAGCGAATAGCTTGGCTAAGTCTATAAATCATCCCTATCATCTTGAAACAAAACGGTGAAAATAAGAACAGCATCGCTGTCTGCACTGGTGGTCGCGTGGTTTAAAACATCACTCTAAAAATATACTTGAACCCACTTCGGTGGTGTGGTCTAACGCGCTAATCTCGTGTTGGACTAGACTTCCCAAGACGGGGAGATCGGGGTTCGATCCCGGTCGGGTGCATTGAGGGTTTTTTCCTAGATTGTTTTCCACTCTCCCTGCACGTAAATGCGGGCGTACTTCCTCCAAATCAAGCCTTTATAAATCCTAATCCATTAGTGTAATTAGTACATAGGTGTGTAAACTGAACAGGTGGTAAGATAAGGTGCTAAAAATATATACTGGATTACCATTGACTGGGAGTTCTGGAGTACAAATTGGATGTAATGAGTTTTTTTTCCCTCCTAAATAGTTTATTGTTCAATGCGATAAATAAGTCGGTAGCGTGGTGTCTGCCTAATGAGCTAAGGGTACCGGGTTTAATTACCAGCTAAGAAAGACGTATTATTGGTGAAGTATAGGCTCACCTTTTCACATCGATGAACCAATGGCCGGAGGACTGGGTGCTTTGTATCCCCTAGATTTAAGTTAACTTATAAGTCGTGTGCTGACATAACCAGTAGTTCATAAAGTGCACGTTAAATACCTCAAATCAAATTGTTTACGACTTTCCCTCCGTGCAAATGTGCATATACTTAACGTTATATTGGACTCATAATTTACCGAATTAGATTATAAACCCGGATATGGGTAGTAGGACCCGTCGTGCAAAAAGAAAAGAATTGTATAAAAAAAGATTATCCTCTTTAGAGGCTTATCGGGATTGAACCCCGCCCTTCCTAGGTGAGAGCCAGGCAATGTAACCTCCCCCTGCCGGTAATAGTACTAAAGAGCAGGAGAGAGAGAGGGGTGTGGGGGATGGAGAAGCAAGATGAAGTAGAGAGTAGAGTAGTGTAAGAGGGGGGAGGGGGGGCAGAGATGATCCGTGAAGTTCACGCAGGCAACGAACAAGGAAAGACCGGCTAGCAGCTAGTTCCGGTTCCGGGCCGCGGGAAGTGAAGCGAGCTTAGATTACACGGGACGGCCAAACTCGCCTCCCACTTGTAAGGCTACCTTTTTTTTAAAAAAAATATTTTAGTAGGAATGGAAAATACGAGAACATTTTCAGCTTGGAATGAGTGTCGGTTTACATCACTGAGCAGAAACCACATTGGATTAAACTTTATTTAGAAGGGGATGGGGAATCGTATTTGTATTGTATAATTTCCACGCAGACGTTCAACTCTAACGCCATATTTAATTCTACGATGCGTTATTTTAAAATATGGTTCACGTCAAAATAAAGTCGAAAGATTCCAACAGATATCTTTTTCCTTAAACATGCTATAGTTTGATTTATATTAATATAAATTAATGTGTGAAAATGTGATATTAATTAGTTCATTTTCAACAACTTAAGCATATTAGCAGAGTTAAGAAACAAGAATTGGTGAAAAAGGCCTCTAGATGTATCCTTCCTCTAACAAAAACAGCAATTTTTTATAGGGCTCACAAAAGATAATTGATGAAAAAGGCCTCTAGATGTATCCTTCCTCTAACAAAAACAGCAATTTTTTATAGGGCTCACAAAAGAAAATGTTAAGATTCCTTGAGAACTAGCAGCAAGTTTTCCTCTTCACTTCGAGAAAAGAAGTTTCGTAGTTTACATTCCTATCTTTCTTATTGACACGCCAAGGGTAGCTGTAGGTGAAGGATGAAAAGGGACGATAAGATTAGACAGACTAGGAAATGTAGCTCCAGAATAAAGATACAGACCATTGTATTTTAAGCCATGTGTTCTAACAGCGATTTATACTATGACAGTACTACCGATGTCATAAAAATGTGGCTAAGGTCTCTACAAAAAGAATTAGAACTTTAGATTTACACAAAAATCACAAAATGTCTGCACTGTTGATGGGGGTTTAACCACAGTCCAATTTTCATAGCTAGAAAAGTTACCAGTTCTAATTTTATGTTTTTATTTTATTTAGCACCGTGCCTTACTACCCGTTCGGGCTATACACTTAAGTACTAATTACACTAGTGGGTTATGAATTAGAAAGGTTGAATATAAAGGAGGTGAACCCACATTTGCGTGAAAGGAGAGTGGAAAACCATTTAGGAGAAAACCACCCCAGTTCATCAGAGCGAGATTTAAACCTCGATCTCCCCGTTCTCGGTAGTCTAGCTCAATATTTTCACGTATTCATACGTAAAGTTATGTGCTTTTTAGATGTTACTACTGAAATATATTATCATTACTTATAAAATAATACTAATAATATAGTATAACGTTATCAATTTTGAACATAAAAACAGTTTGTATTTTTTAACTACCCTTCCTATAAAAAATTAGGATTATTATTATTAGCACTGCGTCTTACTACCCGTTCGGGTTATATGCACTTACGCTAATGTGTAGTGTTAGGGTGATTGTGAGATGAAATGGAGGACCTACAGTTTAACGTGGAATCCGAACCACTGTGGAGGCCTGGCATTCCCCANCTACAGTTTAACGTGGAATCCGAACCACTGTGGAGGCCTGGAATTCCCCACATTCACAAGCTGTGATTAATACACGTCTAGTAAAATTTAGGAAAACCTATGATTTGAAAAAACAGGAAAATAGACTTTGGAGATTTTTCTCCTGGGTATGGTCACAAGTATTTCTATTTACTTCAGCCAACAAATCTAATAATATTTATATTATATTCGTGATGATAAGTAAAATAGAGAGATTTAGGTTGAAAACTTATTTAATTAAAATTAAATAAGATCTAGAACATTCGCCTGGTTTCAAGGAATGTAAAACTCAGGATATACAAAACAATAATTTTAACGGATGCCCTCTACGGGTGTGAAACGTGGTCTCTTATTTTACATGACAAAAACAAATGTAGGGTGTTCGAAATCAAAGTGCTTAGGAAGATATTTGCTCAAAAAAGGGGTGAGGATACTGGGAAGTGGAGGTTACATAATGATGAGCTACATACCTTGTACCCATCACAAGAACTGTTAGGATAATAAAGTCTCGTAGATTGCGGCGGGCAGGACATGCAGCGTGATTGGGATATTCTAGAACCTTGTACCGAGTACCGTATAATAAAATTGAAAAATAACACCTGGTTACGGAAAATGAACCCGAAACCCTTGGCTTGGCTTACTAATGCTCTACCACTGAGCTATACAGGGTCATTCTTCACTCATATTTTAAGGCAGAGTATTTGACGGACGTGTGGAAATCATCGGCTAGCAATGAGTCACGATATCTATTCTCATGTCCAGGTGTATTTTTTTTTCAATTTACGAATATTAGCGTGAAAAAATAAAACTGAAGATGTTCTGGAATTAGATCACGCTTCTTTCAATTTTACGTCAATAATGATTACAATGATGAATAGCCTCTTGGTCTAAGGGTTAGCGTGCCTGACTACTAATCTTAGGCTCCCGGGTTCGATTTCCGGTGGCACAATAGGTATTTTTCACTGAGGGGAATTGTTCCTATTGTTACCATAATTAGGCCTAAGTTAGACCTAAAACATTTAGTGTAACCACATAATCACCATCATTATTATCTAATTGAAACGAAGTAGTGTATCTTTCTCACCATTTCTTACTACCCATCCATATCATAAGCATATTTTTTTTCTATCACGGCGTCTTAATGTAACACCTATTCAGACTGTGCATATATATGATACTTTAAAGTAATAACAATGAGGAAGGAAGAATTTTAGATGTAGTACAGCAACATTTGCATGGCAGTAGAGTGAGAAATCATTTAGAAAAGACCACCCTCAGAATACCTGAAAGGGATTCGATCCCTGATCTCCCCATAATCAGCCGTTCAATCTAAGATGAGAGTGATGCCTTAGACCGTTCAGCCACCAAAGTGGACTATTAGAATATTAATAACGTTAGAAAAGTGGGGTTGAGGAAGATACGATTAAGAGGGAATGTATCCGCATTCTTGAGGAGAGCGTGTGTGGACAATTTATGAAAAATTACCGTTAGCACATCCAGTGGGGATACTATAAGCCCCAACCTATCCGTCGTCCAGCACAACATAATAGGTGGACCAGAAATTTAGTCGACGAGTCCATAAATGTGGACTAGCACCAATAGTCACGTGATATAATGCGTCAGGGCTTTCAATGTTGACTACTGGATTAGCGATGACAGGGAATTGAGGTTAGAATATCAATATTGTGGGCTGGGGTTGATTTTTAAAATGCGATTGATCCCTCCAGTCTTAAACAATATCTTTCTCATTCTTTACCATTCTTAGATTTCATGATAAACCCATTAAATAAAAATAAATTTGTTCTTTAAAAACTTACTCGAAATAATCTAAAATATAATTATATATTCTTATCTTTAATAGTAAACCATACTCCAAAATCAAAATTCAAACTATTGATGTGAAACGGAAGAAAACACAAGCTAAGTGTAGCTTTTTTAAAAAAAGATGTTTATGACAAAATACTGGTTTTAGTCAAAATTAATAAAACACTGATCCATGTTACATTTAGTTTAATTTTATGCACACACTAATCTTTGAAATTCTTGAATATTTGACTTGAGCATAAAGGAATTTGTCCAGATGATAATAATAATTATTACTATTAGGTGTTCTGTCTTACGACAGGTCCATTCATTTTGTCAGTGAACTTAGACCACCAGAGTACCCTGTCCTCTGCCTCTTCCTTCAAGTCATCCAATATTTGAATCATCCTTCCTAAGGTCCTCTTTCCCTCACTCTTTCCTTTTATGACGTCGTGAAGAAGACAATTCCTCATAAGTATGTGCCCGATACAGTTTGCTTCATACCGAAGAATCACATCCAAAATTGTTTTCTTCTCACCCACTTTTCTTTGGATGTCTTCATTTAATGAGAATGAATGGGGAGAAAAAGTTCTGGTCAAATTGCCCAGTGCCGTTGACAGATGTACAAAAAGGGTTGAGATTACTACGTGTAAAATACTAAGCTTATATGGCGGAGTATTTAATTTGACTTATTTTAATAATAAATAAATGATACGACACAATCGTACAAGATTTCTAATATAATTAATCATAGTTTGAAACTCATGAAAATATACTTTTTTATCACCAAATTTTCCTAGCAGTTCGGGTTATACGTTTATGTACTAATTAGAACTACGCTAATAGTTTTAGAGATTACCAAGGTTAAATTTATAGAAAGTGTACCTCCATTTACGTGGAAGAATAGTGAAAAACTATTTTTTTTAAATAACCCTCAATACACCCGACTGAGATTCGAGCCTCGATCTCCCCGTTATCAACATTATAGTCTATTGCGAGAGTAGCACCTTAGACCATGTGACCACCGAAGCGGAAATATATATTTTTAATATAAGGTTAAGCTAATTCTCACAATATTCAGGTAAAAGAAAAAATCAACCAAAATATAGACACATTGAGATTGTAATTCAAGTTGACAAAAATAATTTTTTTGTTACTATCAGAATAGTAGCTTAAATAGAAACAACAGTTTAAACTTATAACGTGACTAAAGATGACATCGTATTTGGTTGTCTTGGTTAGTTGTAGATTCATTATTCTTTAATACAGACTTCAGTTTCCATCTCTATATGAAGTTAATAAGGAAAGTATTTTGATTGTTAGTTATAATATTGTTAACATCATCCAAAACAATAACTCTGATACTAAAGTCATTCGGTATTTTGTGAGATGTGATATATTTTTCAAAAGCAGAGTAAACAACAAAATCCTGTTTAAAGCCAGTAAAAAAATCACACCATTGAGTTCAAAGCAAACTAAATACACGTGTTTCATTCTCTCCTGTTCAAGTGTTTGAAAAATCACACATTTGTAGACTTAACTTAAACGAATTTTTACCCAAAAAACAAGTATATGGTGTACATGGTTATGTCAAACATTAAAAAAAAATGCCCATTTGTCATACAACAACACAATAGTTTGACATTTTCAAATTATTTTGAATTTTAAAAATTTCTCATCAGTAAATTACCTTTACGAGTTTTTGTCAAAAAAACTAATGACACGCTGCTATTGGTCATATCAAACAAATTTTAGATGTGCATTTTAATAAAATTTGTTAAAGCCATTTTCAAAAAGTTTGAAATTAAAAAATATTACTCATGTGTAAACTACCATTAATTAGAGTGCTAGGTTATTTTTTTTGTGGTACAGCCTTTTAAATCTAAATATTTGGCTTGAACAAAATCTATCCGACCGTTTCAGACCTTTGAACAGGGACAGACATACATATAGACGGATAGAATTGTAAAATTAAATTTTTGAGTTTGGGTTTACATAAAACGTAAAGATTCGTCATATTCTCGAGATTGATTTTTTTCTCTTGAGATTAGAAAGTAAAAAAAAAACACAACATTTTCACCTTAACTTACTTTCACTTCCATCCCACTTTAACCAGTCGATTAAATTATTGATTCGTTTCTTTATTTTAGTTGGTATTTTGATTAGATTATTTTTATTTTTCCCAAACACTTGATTCGTTGACATTTACTTATTTAATGAAAACAAAGATACATTTTTCTGTACTTGTGTACATATCTTAATATATTTAATGCTAAAATATAAAATAATATTAAATCTAGTATGTACAGTAGATAATCTTTGTTATTTGGATGGATATTAGAAAGTGTTAGTCAATGTTTCTCATCCACAGAAAGATGTGTTTTTCTGAGTAATTTTCAATCTCATTAAAATTATCATAGTAAAATACTCAGCTGTGTATGAACATAAATTATTCAGCGAAAATTGTTCTATTGACACTGAAGTATTTTAAATGTTTTTTTAAAAACAAATGTTAAGGGATATTAGTCAACCTTTAGTTAACATATAATAAACTTAACATTGGCTGCTGACGCACTATGTGAACACTTAAGATACCTAAATCACCATTTAATTACAATCTTAATTTAAAAAACTAAATAATAATTTACTTTACCTATATGCCTACGTTTTGTATATACTGATAAAACATGTTTAGAAACGTTTCAACTTAAAAAAAAAATAGATTATATTTGAGAACATTTACTAAGACACTGTAAAATTTCTTTTTGAATTCAAGTGTTTTAATAAGATTACGTGGCTCTCTCATGAGACAATTACATTAAATAACTTAGATGAGTTTTGTTTCTTTGTCAAGGCCTCGCAAAGTAATGAAAACATGGTTAATTAGTATTCACAAAGTGTGGGATGATGAAAAAAAAGGCTTAGAAAAAATTCATATTAGCTTTATATAAACAGAAAAAAAGAAAACTCTTGAAAGATGACGCGAGGAATGCGTTGGATATCCCCTGTTTGATTCCAAGTGATATTAAAGTTGGGCATTTTATTTATTAGCATACGTGAATGGTTAGACCCAATTAAACAAAAAGGGTGTACAGGGACTTTTACTTTCTCTCGACTCCTCGTAGAGAGGTCTTAAAGGCATGCGCACACCAGCGCGGGATCAAAGGCGAAAGCGGGACGCAGGAACAAACGCGATAATTTATGGCTGGGAAAGGTTTGGTGGGATTGAGCGTGATCATATCGACGCGAAGCGATTCGCGGTAATCCAAAGATACCAGCGTATGTCCAGATCAAGTAAATAAACAATTCAAAAGTCGAATTTAGGAATTATGGGTGATCTTAGAACCTTTGGTAATTTTATAAATCAGGTGACCTGGTGGTCTAAGAGTAAGGTGTCAGACTTTCTGGGGGTCCAAGGTTCAATCCTGTGTCTCGGCGCAGATTTATCTGATCACCAAAACCTTCCTTCACCTCTGATAAGACGTGTATTAATCATAACTTGTAAATGTGTGGAATGCCAAACCTCCACCGTGGTTCGGATCCCACGTTAAACTGTAGGTCCTCCATATAATCTCACAATCACACCTACATTAGTGTAAGTGCGTAAAACCCAAACGGGTAGTAAGACGTGGGGCTAATTATATAAGTCGATCGGGACCGAAAAGGGCTGCCTACCCCTGATGGTCTAGACGACACTTTCGATAGACTGGACTGTTGATGAAGGGGAGATTGGGGTTCTTTTCCTGGTCGGATGCGGGTGTTTGAGGATGGAGGCAAGGGTGGATCAAAGAACTGTAGTCAAGTAGGATGGGGGTTGATTTTAATAAAGCTACTTCAAGTAACTTGATGATACAGCACCACCGTTTGCAAACATCAGCCAAAACGACTATCGGGACGCGGTAAAAAAACAGTGCATACAGTAAATCACGCAGGACGACGCCGCAGTCCCGCGTTCTCCAGACGATACGCGGGATTTATTCGCCCCGATTAGTGCACTCCTATATCCCGCAGTGATGTTGTTATTTCACTCAAATTTCGCTCCCACGTTGGCCTACGCAGGCCTTATACCGAAAATGTTGTTTTTACGATGTCGTTTATTTGTCTGTACCGTATGTCTAGCTGTGTGTCCGTATTGCTTTGCCTTGAACCGTAACTATTTCACCAATCGGTTTAAAAATGGGTACTTATGGTTTTCATAAGGTTTCCCCAATAGTTCTTTTTAAATTAGACGTAAAGGCCTAAAGATAAAATTAATTTACTGAAGGGCTAAAAGAGAAAAATTGATTTTCTCAAAATCCGCCATGATGATTTTGATTAAATTTTATATATTTACATATTATTTCAACAATAAGTTTTGATATTCTCGTTTTTCCATGCAAATGAATTTAAAGGTACTTTACTTAAGAAGAAATTTCCAATTTTGATAATATTTTTGCAGTTATTTGAGATGTGGAATAAGTTGTAGTACTATTAAATTAAATAAATGGCACAAAGATCATAAATGAAATAATATACACTGCTTCTTGCTAAAATCATGGCATTAGGAGCAAGGGAAACTGTTACAGAAAAATTGAAAAAGGAGGCAAATTTTCGTCCACCAAAAAGTATAAGAATCTAAATAATTTTCAGAACTGAATTAAAAGTTAATATATTTGCTTATATATCAGATACTATCGGGTTTATACAACTTTATTTCAAATAAAAGAGTTGTATATTTAATAGTACAACTTTACGATAATAAGTTATTTTGTATCTCAAATAATTGTGTCTTATACCGAAAATGTTGTTTTTACGATGTCGTTTATTTGTCTGTACCGTATGTCTAGCTGTGTGTCCGTATTGCTTTGCCTGGAGCCGTAACTATTTCACCAATCGGTTTAAAAATTGGTACTTATGGTTTTCATAAGGTTTCCCCAATAGTTCTTTTTAAATTAGATGTAAAGGCCTAAAGATAAAATTAATTTACTGAAGGGCTAAAAGAGAAAAATTGATTTTCTCAAAATCCGTCATGATGATTTTGATTCAATTTTATATATTTACATATTTTTTCAACAATAAATTTTGATATTCTCGTTTTTCCATGCAAATGAATTTAAAGGTACTTTACATAAGAAGAAATTTCCAATTTTGATAATATTTTTGCAGTTATTTGAGATGTGGAATAAGTTGTAGTACTATTAAATAAAATAAATGGCACAAAGATCATAAATGAAATAATATACACTGCTTCTTGCTAAAATCACGGCATTAGGAGCTAGGGAAACTGTTACAGAAAAATTGAGAAAGGAAGCAAATTTTCGTCCACCAAAAAGTATAAGAATCTAAATAATTTTCAGAACTGAATTAAAAAGTTTATATATTTGCTTATATATCAGATACTATCGGGTTTATAATAACTTTATTTCAAATAAAAGAGTTGTATATTTAATAGTACAACTTTACGATAATAAGTTATTTTGTATCTCAAATAATTGTGGAAAGATGATGAAAATTGGAGAAATTCCCATATCCAAATCACCCTCAAAGCCATTTTCATAAGAAATGAGGATTACCATCTTATTTATAACGATGAAAAGTGTCTATATATAAAATATATCACAAATGGTTAGAGATAATTTCGAGGATATCAATTATTTCTCTTTTTGAACTTCAGTAAACTATCCTTAAATTTAGGGTTGGATATATAATTCTAAAAATCCCTCTGGAGCACCTTAAGAACACTCAAGATACCAAATTTTAGGCCATTCTGTAGAATAGTTTAGGCTCTAGCCCGAGTTAAAAACAGACGGCATTGCGAGAACCCCTTTTTTGGTTTGAGGGAATCATGAAACGGTGACATTCATCAAAATCTCGAGTTCAATTTTTTTTGACAATTACAATACTTTCTTTCCGAAATGGAATAGAAATAAAAAATCTTTTGTTTGGAATATATTTCTATAAAACGGATAGTTTCTGAGAGCTATAAGCATATTTATATATAGTTTTTAAGCTCGTTGAAAACCAAATGGATAGTTATTCTCTTTGGTGTGCTGAGTTTGATTTTTTTCAAGGTTTCTTTAACAATGAATGCTATTATTACTATGTCCGTTGATTGAGTGTTTCTGCAACAATGTGTATTATTTTGTGTCAAATATCTTATGCGCTTTTATTAAATGTTTTTATTCTAAGATAAAAGAGAAAGTATTTGCAGTGCGCCATGCCATTTTTTTTTTCATGCGCCAATCATGCAACCCGTTTGGCCTATCTGCATATTTACAATAATGTGGTAAGGTTGAGGATGGTATAATTTATTTGAAGTCTACCCACATTTGCATGGAGGAAGAATGGGAAACCATTTGCGGAATACCATTTTTTCAGTACATATGGCTGGGATTCGAATGACAATCTCTCTCGTTAACAGTGAACCAAACAAGACAGGACTGAAACCTTTGTCTGCGTAGCCACTGGTGTTGCTTAGAACAAGCTACATGCTTCTTTTACTTGATTACCTTTTACAAGAATACAAGACCAGCAACATATTAGTCCCTACAAATTTTAAGGCTTGAAGGAACATGTTTAAATTAAATTTTATGTTTTTATGGTAAATGTAACCCCTCTAAAAGTGACAGGAAACATATTATAACCTTTATGAATACATTATTATAGATTTTAAATACACTCTACAACTAAAACTTTAGTAAAACACATCTACTTCCATGAATATTCGGGTAGGTGACCTGGCGGTCTAGGGGTAAGGTGTCAGACTTCTATGCTGGCGGCCGGGGTTCAATCCCCGGTCCCGGCATA
>CABFOW010009118.1:0-15151 GCA_902141385.1 Timema californicum | reverse complement strand
GTGTTGCGACTTCACTCTCTAGCGAGATCACGTGTTGCGACTTCCCTCTCTAGCGAGTTTTCTCGCGTGTTTCAAAACTAAAGGCCCAGGACACCCTCCACAGATATTCAAGGATTGTTGATATCACCATGTGAAGAAAATAAAACAATAGGTTTCTACTGGAGAAATATTTGATTTATTTTGACAAAAAAAAAGCAAGTTTTACGATAAAAACTGCAGAAATACTTCCCTTTTCTTTCCGAGTACCCTACACTACCACCTTAACTCCGTTTATTCTGAAAGGCGGGAAGCTTACCTTGGCAGGTCACGCTATGGTGCAGCTTATAAGATAGAGCCATACTGCTGTCGAATTGGCCAAGTTTGGAATACCATCTTACAGGGCAAACTGAGTTTAATGCGACGCCATGCTGACTGCTTGTCACGTTGTATCTCAGACTAAACGAGGGTCGTGGCATTAATAATGATATCTTGGAGAACGACAAGCCCTATCTTCAGTTCCTTGCTTGACAATTGATCGTTGGATAAACAGCGCTACCTCAATTTATACAGTTTAACTTTAATACTGGCTTATTATATCCATCAACTATGCTTAGGCGGTAGCGTGTCTGTCTACTGAGCTAAGGGTCCCAGATTCGAATCTCGCGAGGGCCGAAATGTTTATGATTGGTGAAATGTGGGTTTACCCTTACACAGTGATGAATTAACGGCTGGGGACTGGATGTTGTGCCTGTTCTAGTCTTACGATGGATTGTAAGGCATATGAAGCCACGACAGGCCTAGCAAGCCGGTAGTGTAAAATATATGGCTTGAATAAAGAACTGACCTAAACCACACGCGGGAAACAGTAATGGTTGTAACAAAAAAAACTTAGAAATTGCATTTTAATAAATTGTGCATAGCTATATGGTTTGGTTTTGTAATGTATTATTGTAATATTAAGTTTGTTATGTAAGGGTCCTTAGTTTTGTCAAGTCTGGTTTACCTGTGGCGATGGGGCTAGGGTTCAAATGCCGGCCAGGTGCTATTTTCTAAATTGATTCCCACTCTCCCTACACTCAAATACGGACATATTGTTCTAAATACTGTATTCACCTTACTCATCCCTATCCAAATAACCTAAATACGCGGATAGCATCTATGGATAGCAAGGGATAGAAAAATAAAATAATTTAGCACCGCGTCTTACTACCCGTTCGGGCTATACGCTTTAAGTACTAATTACTCTACTGGATTAGGAATTGGGAAAGTTGAATTAGAGGAAGTGAACCCGCATTTGCGTGGAGGGAGAGTGGAAAACCATTTAGGAAAANTTGCGTGGAGGGAGAGTGGAAAACCATTTAGGAAAAACCACCCCCAGTTCACCCGACCGAGATTCGAACCTCGATCTCCCCGTCCTCAGCAGTCGAGCTTCAACACTACAAGCGCGTTAGCCAACTACGACACCGAGGTGGGTGGCTAGAAAAATGCACTCACATTTTCTTAGAGTGATAGGTTTTCCCCTTAAGTGTAAATATACATTCGACTGGTACTTTATTAAAGGCAAGATAAAAATTGTAAAATGTTATTGCTAGTAATGGTTGATTGTAATTATTTATATTAATTAGTTCAAGCATGCTAGAGTTTCATTAATAATAGAACTGGTGGTGGTATGCTGTTAGACAATGGCAACACACAACTAGAGAATATATCAGTAGGCAAGCCCCAGTCAGCCATTGAAAGAAACGTCACACAGTCGCGAGTGCTTTGTTTTCAAGTGAACACGCGAGCTCAACTGTTGACAACACAGATTTTCGTCGATTAAATTAGTCGACAAAACAAAGAACGAATCACTCCCAACTTCCCCGGAGAACTTGACGCTATAACAAACTTTAGTCGGGCCTGGAACAAAACCTCAACGGAGGATTCTAAATAAACAACAGATGTTTGTCCTTGTCTAGGTACATTATCAGTGGAATAAGTTTGTCATACATTTTTTAATACCTGATTCATTTTTAGCTTTCTCTCAACCCCTAGGAGAGAGAAGTATTGTAAACGTAAGCAATCCATCTCGAGATTTTGATAAATGTTGACGTTTCATGACCCCGTGAAACTAAAAAGTTATTTTCGCAATTCCGTCCGTCTGTCTGTATCTCAAACTAGAGCCGAAACCATTGTACTGATCGGGTCAAAATTTGGTATTTGGGTTTTAATAAGGTTATCCCGAGGGGTTTTTGGAATTAGATATATAACCCTAAATTTAAGGGCTGTTTACTGAAGATCAAAGCAAGAAAAAAAAATAGATTTTCTCCAATTCCGCTCTAAGGATTTTTATTAAATTATGTGTCTAGCACTGTTTAGCATAAAAAATAAAATAGCACTTCTCAATTATCCATGAAAATAACTTTGAGGATACTTTATGTTAGCAGTAATTTTAAATTTTTAACTTATCTCCATAACGATTTGAGACACGAAATCAGCTATCATTGTAAAGGTGTAGCACTATTAAAAATAAAACTCTTTTAATATAATTTTTTTATATAAAACCAATAGTTTCTTAGCTATAAGCAAATATAGGCTTATATTTTTTACGGAGGTCTGAAAATTGAAATTATTGTTATGCTATTTGGTGGGCAAAGATGTTCCTCTTTTTTTAAATATTGCTTTAACAATGAATAGTATGACATTTATGGAGTGTTTCTGCAACATTGTATATAATTTTTCTTCACAAATATTAAAAGTTTTTAATAAATGTTTATTTTTTAAGATAAAAAAGAGAGAAAGTCTGTGTGGTGCATCGTAGCACTTCTTTCTTTCAGTGAAATTTAAGATATTTTATAAAATTCATTTGGTTTATATTTATAGCTAAACTTATAATAATATATGTATATTTACTTAGATGAATTTATGACATATAACATATAACAACGAGAAAGAATAACAACTGAAAGATTCGTGGAAATGTTTTCAAAAAACCTCGCCGCAATCATGGATGAATAAAATTGAACGTTAAGATCTATATGATCATGGAGAGTTAATTTCCATCAGGTTGGGTGGCAATGACTTGGGTCTAGAGAAGCTGCGCGACAACTGGCGGGGTCTGTTGGAGGAGGTGACGTATGTGACGGTGAGGGCGAGCAGGACCCCCAGGATCGGCACCAATTGATCTAACGAGAGGATTGTTACGGATCGGGGAGGAAGAATAAGAATAAGACTACGGTGGAAGAAGGAAATCAGAGGTCTAAGATTACGGGGAGGGGGGGGATTACGTGAAGTGACTCCAGATGATCTTAAGTGAGAGGGAAAGAGGACAGTGTGGTTGGAGAACATATGGGCAAAGGCATACATGACCCCGTGCGCCTTGTTGCGGACATTAGTGAAGTGCTCGGTAAAGTTAAGGTGATGGTCCACCAATGTTACTACCAGGTAGTGAATGGAGTCTTTCCGGGGAAGAGGAGGAAAATGCCTGGGATTATGGCGGGTAAACATGATGGCTTGTCTCTTGGCTACGTTGAGCAGAAGCTTCCATGAAGTGAAGTAAAGGGCAAGGGCACAGGAAAGCTTTCCCAGGAGAACGTGGACGTCAATGGACTTGGCCATAAGTGCTGTGTTGTCCGCGTAAAGGGAAAAGCTGCAACCTGGGGAAATAGGAATGTCATGAACAAACAACGTATAGAGGAGTGGGGAGAGGAGGGACCTCTGGGAAACGCTGGCAAGGATGGGACGAGATGAGGATAGCACAGTGTTCACGCGAACCTGAAACGTCCGGCCCAACAGGAAGGAAGAGGTGTAGTAGGCGAGTAGGCAGTCCAAAGGAAACCAATTTAAGCAGAAGTCGAGCATGAGAAATGGAGTCAAACGCCCCCTCGAAATTCAGGACTATGAACCTCATATGCACACGCCTAGAAAACCCCTCGGTTATCTGGTAGACGACCTGGGCTGGCACATGGGTGGGCCCTAAATCCGAATTTACGATCTGTAGGAAGACGGTTCTTCACCACCCAGCAAAGGAGACGCTTCAAGATTGCCTGATCTGCCACCTTACTCACACAGGAGAGCAGGTTGATGGGATGGTAAGAAGAAGGGAATAGGGAGACTTGCCTAGCTTGGGAATGGACATCACTAAGACGACCTTTCAGGAGGAGAAATAAGAGGACAGGAGAAGGATAGCATATTAAGAATTCAAAGGAGAATAAACTATTGCTTTCTTCGGCAACTGAGCAAGGAGAGGGTTAAACACTCGGTCAAGACCAGGACCTAAGGAAGGGTGAAAATGGTATAGGACCCCTTGGAGTTCAGCCGGGGTAGCTAGGGAAACGTCAATCTGAGTATTGGTAGGTTTAGGTGGAAGGGATGGTGAGCTAGGAAAACTAGAGCGGTCCTTGGAACCAGGAACAATGGCGTGAGAACAAAAGCAGGCGTCATAGGAGTCTGCCAATACCTCCGCTATCTCGACGTCAGACTCAAATAATGACTTTCTAACCCGAAACACCGGCACAGGGACTATACGTTGCTTCAGGCTATGGAAATACCGCCATACGGAACCGTCCCCTAGGTAAAGGGCCTCTGGGGGCATAAGCTGAACCCCCGCTCTCCATTTCGCAATCTCCCGGCGACAGCTACTACTGATAATTAGGAAATCAGCACGAGCAGAAAGGAGACGAGATCTTTGCCACCGCAAGCAACTCTAAGATCGAGGCCAAAAGACGTGGACTCAACGAGGGAGGCCTCCGTACAGGAATTGATGAAGAGACCGTCGAAAGGATAGCCGAAGTAAAGATTTGTGCACACTCTTCAAGAACCAATTGGGTTGGAACCTAAAAATTACAAAAGAGTGAGGAAGAAAGAAGCGAACCCAATTTGCTCAAGAGAAATTGAATTGAGTTTCATAATCAAAAGAGAGAGTCAGAGAGAAGTAAATACAGGGTTATTGTCAGAGGATAGGGAGAATACATTCTCAGGTGAGGAAAGGAAAGGACGGACCGTGGTAAGAAATATGTCCAGCACGCTCGGATGACGCTGAGAACCGGCGCAACAGAGTACCTCTCGCACCAGTAGACCGACAAGCCCTTTCTACATGGCGAGCGTTAAAATCTCCACCATGAACAAGGCCCGCTCCTTACTTACGAATCTTGGACAAACTAGTCCAGAACAGGGTCGAACCCAGAGGAACGTAAGCTCCATACAGGGTGACCGAATGAATACGTTCCCCCAAAGAGTTGAACAGCCACAGGCTCGAAGTTTGCAAGGGCGGGGATGGTGAGCCGATGATGACAAGACAAAGGTCGTCCCGGGCAAAGAGAACTACCCCTCCTCTACGACTGCCAATCCTATCCGCTCCATATACGGAAAATGAGGGAATATCCACAAAAAGGCAAGGCTTTATCCACGTCTCAGTAACGATGGCAAGAGGGACAGAACGGACTCTAAATAGGTGAGTTAACTCATCGATCTTTAAAATGAGATAACAGACATTCCAAAGAAGAAGGGCGGGTGCGTCAGTCATCGAAGAAGTGAAGGATAAACCGAAGAAAAATATTCAATTGGCCGCAAAGAGTGGGAGCTGCGATTAGATCAATGAGCAAGGAGTTTAGAAGAGAGAGATGCTGACATATTTGGAGGGAACGAGCACGAGTGGCGATTTCCAAAATCTCTTAAACAAAGGACCTAATGATGGAAGGCCCCTCAGTTGGAACCCCCGGGTGAGGAGTGGCAGATGACAGTGCGACTGTGTGTAGGTGTAAATCCGGAAATAGCTCGAACAGAAGAGAGCACCGGAAACGAAGCTGGGTCTGAGAGAGGGCGCTGCGCTTGTCTTGGACAACCAGTGGGTCTAGAAGGAGCAGACGGCCTCGTGGGATGTCTGAGGGGAGGAGCAACCCATTCTCTGCCATGGAGGTATGAAGCCCTACGAGGACAAATCCCCCCCATTGGCTGGATAAGCTCCAAGACAAGTTGCACACTTAACCTCAGGGCTATTCACAGATAACTGACAGTCTTGAGTGCGGTGGCCTGCCCCACATCGAACACGCCCGGGGAATGCACCACACGTAAAGGAGAGAGGGCCAAATCGTTGACAATGATGACACTGAGGGACACTCCGACAACGGTAATCTTAAAGTAATTGAGTGAGGTCTCCTTTGACAGTCGGGTGACCTCAGAGTGACCCACCAACGTTACCAAAAATAGAAGAAACGTGTGCTCTGAGCCCCCATTATATTCTCTAACAGAAAGTTGGGTAACTCGTGGACATGGTAACCTCGCCTGGACAATGCCTTAGAAAGGCCTGTCAAGGATATCGCTAAGGGGAAAACCCCGCAGGTCTTTCTTCCTTGTTGAATGCGCGATATGGGAGCGGACGAGATGGGCATGAATCCTGAAAAGCGCCGTAGAGGTTTATAAATCCCGGGTTATTTATTAAGTGTTTTTTCATTTTTTAACAATGCTTTCATCAAAATATAGATGAAAGTTTTGACCAGTTAAAATGTTGAAATTTTAAGTTAGAGGTGTGTTTTTAAAGTGCGATAACTTACATAAGAACCCTATAAAACAATCGCATATTATCTTAAAATTTTCTATCGTCTCCCAATCATAACATGACTTTATTTCACACAGGAAGGCTAAAACTTAAGTTTCTAACTTTTTGCTCTAATCTCAGAAGTTCATATTTTCACGTAAACCACCGTTAGATTTTTAAAAAAAATAGACTCTAGATTCAAACTTTTTAACTGGTTCGCCTACATTTTGTCGAAAACGATTTTAAAACACATCAACTCCTTAAATGATGCGGTATTTCTAAACGTGTGCAACTTGTTTCAGTGCTCTAGCAAAGAGCAAGAGCTGATCTTGGGTCCGATTAACCTGGGTATTAGATACAAAACCAGACAAATGCACTTTTTAAGCTTTTTGTATTCTTCATTTAACGACAGTAAAATAGGTGTATAATGATTTTTACTATTTTCTAATGAAGACTATAAATAAATGGTACGGTGCACCGCACAGAATTTCTCCCTTTTTTTTATCTTAAAATATACTTTTACTAAAAACTCGTAAGATTTGTCAAGCGAAATAATAGTTCTATACATTCTTAATGAAACACTACACAAAAGGTCATAAATGTAATAATATACACTGTTACTCTATGTCATTAGGAACTAGGAATACTGTTTCAGAAAAATTGAGAAAACAGAATCATCTTTGTCCACCAAAGAGCATATAAATCAAATTCATTTTCAAAGACATGAATTAAAAGTCTATTAATTTGCTTATAACTCAGAAATTGGTTTGACAACTTTACAATGGTACGTTATTTAGTATAAAATAGTTGTGGAGAAATTATGAACATTGGAAAATTTCCCCCATTTAAAGTAACCTCAAAGTAATTTTCATAAGAAAATGAGAACTGTTATCTTGTTTATAATAAACAAACAGTATCAAGATATAAAATCTAATCAAAATATTTAGAGCGAATTTTGAGTAAAAATTGTTTTCTCTTTTTTCCCCTTCATTAAACTACCCCTAAATTAAGAGTTAAATAATCTAATTCCAAAAACCCGGGACCTTATGAAAAACCCAGATACCGAGATTTAGCCCAACTGGTAACATAGTTTCGGCTTTAGACCGAGGTAAACAGACAGACGGCATTGCGAAAACAACTTTTTTTGTTTTAGGGGGTCATAAAACGTCGACTTTGATTAAAACCTTGAGTTCGAATTCTTTGACTATCACAATACTTTCTCTACGAGGTGTTGAGAGACAGTATAAAGATACATTAGAATAGGATGGCCGGGTCGAGCTTTAGGAACTAGAAAGGAAGACCCTTTTTGCTCACAGTTACCAGGTGGGTAAGGTTCATCCTAGCAGGATCCGACTATACACAAGTTACCAGCTTTCCAGTGGGCGAGGCGGGCTCTTAAAAACGTATCTATCCGGCCCCCATTTTACTCGCAAAGGCTTGCTTTTAGTAGTGTGTTTGTACGTATAGGAGCACCTCAGTGCGAGTGTAAATTGGTAGCCAGCGAGCGCTGCCAACTAGCGGGCCGCAAAAGTCTGGAGTTCCTTGTGAGCTGTTAAAGCTCATTAGTAAGCTTGGAAGCAGATACAGCCCCGTCCTGCGAGAGGTCGTCAACTAAAGCGTGACTCTTTCCAGCGACCGTCAACTTCTGAATGGTTCCAATTGGAGTTGTTTATTTCTTGCGTGGTGGGGTGAGGGGGAACTTAAAATCATATTTAGACCGTAGAGTTGATATGGCCTCGGCTAACATATAATTACCATTTCAGGCGCAAAGGTTGCTTTAGTGGAAAAAGTCAAAACAACATCGTGTTTATAAAATGTAAGGTAAATACCAAAACAAAATAAATATATGCAAATACCCGCGTGTTTAATAAATAACTGTTCAAAACTACACCCTGAATATTTTAAAATGAGTTAGTTTTGGATGCGACGTAAACACATTTCCACTATTTATGTGCAACTTCAATTTTTATTATCATTCTCAGGATGAATGCTAGTGCATTTTCTTAATATTAAGTACCTACTGACTATAAAGAGTATTAGTGAGATTGTTATAATTTTATTCGTATAGTGGTTTTACTAATATTTTTATTCAAATTTAATTACGTTTTATTTTAATTAAAATAATTAAAGGAATTGTCAACTAAAGTAATATCGAGTCACTAATGTTCTTCCGCTTATACTGACTTGCTGGATCTAACTAGGGATGGGAAACTCTCGTACACTATCTACACTATCGGTAGTCTTCACTATCGTACACTACCTATATTATCGATTGTCTTCACTATCGTACACTATATTATCGGTTGTCTTCACTATCGTACATTATATATATTATCGATAATCCTCACTATCGTACACTATTTATATTATTGATAGTCTTCACTATCGCACACTATCTATATTATTTATAGTTTTCACTATCGTACATTATTTATATTATCGATAATCCTCACTATCGTACAATATTTATATTATTGATAGTCTTCACTATCGTACACTATCTATATTATCTATAGTCTTCACTATCGTACACTATCTATATTATCTATTGTCTTCACTATCGTACACTATATATAATATCGATAGTCTTTACTATCGTACTTTATCTATACTATCGATAATCTTCATTATCGTACACTATATTATCGATAATCTTCACTAACGTAAAATATCTATACTATCGATAATCTTCACTAACGTAAAATATCTATACTATCGATAATCTTCAGTATCGTACAATATATTTATTATCGATAATCTTAACTATTCTACAATATCTATACTATCGATAATCTTCACAAACTTACAATGTGTTAAATATTTAGAAATTTTCATAGCCTTCGGCATTTTGGAGGTTATTTTACCATAAGAAAAACACTTCACAGAGCTTCAACAAGTGTTTAGTATTTAGAAATATTCCAAACCACTTCAGAGAGCGTCTAGAACTGTTTATCATTTATAATGTTTTCTAGCTTCCAGCAATTGGGGGATGTGCCCACCAAACCCTCCCTGAAATTATTGTCTGTCTACGGCCTTGAGGATAGTTGAAATTAAAAAAGAAATTAAAAAACATGTTTTGTAAATATTGCTTTAACTACAAAATTCTATTTCTAATTATTTTCTCAGGCCATTTATGTTTGTAGGAATTCGCGACTAAATGATCGAAATGACCTCGTTTCATTGTGATCGATTAATTTTGAATTTATCCTAAATTTTACTCTCTATTTTAACAACTCCGTCATGGGTGACCTGGCGGTCTAGGGGTAAGGTGTCAGACTTCTATGCTGGCGGCTGGGGTTCAATCCTCGGTCCCGGCAAAGATTTATCTGATTACCAAACCCTTCCTTCACCTCTGACAAGACATCTTGTGAATGTGAGGAATGCCAGGCCTCCACCGTGGTTCGGATTCCACGTTAAACTGTAGGTCTTCCATTTCATCTCACAATCACCTACCATTACACACTAGCGTAAGTGCGTATTAACCCGAACGGGTAGTTAGACGCGGTGCTAATAATAATAATAATAATAATAATAATAACTCCGTCACTATCGATATTTTCCCAACCCTGGATGTAACCTAGCCCGTCAAACCTTACTGCCAATACGTGCACTAGCGCTAACAATGCCAAATGTACGAACTGGATACTACTTTTACTATAAGCGCTAGTATCGTGACTTATGGACTAAACACCGCTTTCTGTTTTTACATAAATAACCCTACAAACAAAAGTAATAACCTCTGTACGGTACTTTATATAGCATTCAATGACATTGTAAATTCGATAAATTAAATTAGTTTCGATAAAATTCCAATATGCATCGATGGCCCACGGGCCCATTTTATCACCGGGCCTTAGGGCATTTCCCCGGGTTATCAGATAGCCAGTACACCATTTTCTAGAATATAATTATGTTGTAAAGTTTATTAAATCTTTTACCCTTGGCGCTAGTCAAAATACTATAAGCTTTCAAAAAAAATCATAGTAAGAGATCGGCTCTTTGAATCCTCAAATACCTTGAATAGGATATTCGGGATTTTAAAATAATAATTAAAATATAAACATTTTGATTAGGAATTATTTCTATATTGCTAATATAAATCTTACTAGTTCAGTCCATTATCACTTGGGGAAAAAAACCTAGAATAAGGAAAAAGTTGTTTGGAGTGCATTTACCGGACTACTTGTAGTTCTATTCAAATAGATATAATATAATATAATTATTATTATTAGCACCGCGTCTTACTACCCGTTCGGGTTATACGCACTTACGCTAATGTGTAATGGTAGGGTGATTGTGAGATGAAATGGAGGACCTACAGTTTAACGTGGAATCCGAACCACGGTGGAGGCCTGGCATTCCCCACATTCACAAGATGTCTTGTCAGAGGTGAAGGAAGGGTTTGGTAATCAGATAAATCTTTGCCGGGACCGAGGATTGAACCCCGGCCGCCAAATATTATATTATGCTAGTGACTGTACACAGCGCTATTCACAGCCAGTGGGAGAAGGGCGAGGTATTAAAATATTCAGTAAGATGGCGGTGAGTTGTGGGGAGAGGGTTCAGAGCACGGGGATCGTTATATTACAGTTTAATTTCACTTCTTGAAAAAGTACTCGCACGTCACACTATTTATCTTCACTTCAGTCTATATTTACTCGCGCTTAATTATAAGGTTGTCACTGTCAATATTAATATTTCTCAGAATGAACGAGGCTAGAGGTTCAAACATGAGAGATTATTTCGTTTGACGATGTCTTTTTAAGTTTTGTTGATACCTCGAAGAGAGAAGTATTGTGATTTTTAAACAAAAATATCACTCTATATTTTGATAAATGTCAACGCTTTATGAGCCTTGAAACATTATTATTATTATTGTTATTATTATTATCACCGCGTCTTACTACCCGTTCGGGTTATACGCACTTACGCTAATGTGTAATGGTAGGGTGATTGTGAGATGAAATGGAGGACCTACAGTTTAACGTGGGATCCGAACCACGGTGGAGGCCTGGCATTCCCCACATTCACAAGATGTCTTGTCAGAGGTGAAGGAGGGGTTTGGTAATCATATAAATCTGTGCCGGGACCGAGGATTGAACCCCGGCCACCAACACAGAAGTCTGACACCTTACCTCTAGACCGCCAGGTCACCACCCTTGAAACAAACAAAAACGTTGTTTTCACATCACAGTGCCTTCCGTCTTGACTTTGGGCTGGAGCCGAAAATATTTTACTGGTTAGGCTAAAACTTGGTATCTAAGATTTTCATAGGGTTTCTTGGAATTAGATATCCAACCCTAAATTTAAGGGTAGCTTACTGCAGAACAATAAGAGAAAAGAAAAAAACATTCAAAATTCTCTTTTGTGATTTTGATTAAATTTTATACCTAGACACTAGCTGTTTTATCATTAAATATAACAATTTTCATAATTTATCAGCAACTATTTGAGATAATACATAACTTATCCCTTTAAAGTTGTAGTAACGATCTTTTATTTGAAATTATATACTACTATAAAGCTACACGGCTGACTCACTCACTGACATTAATGTTTACCCACTTCCGGATGAGCTAGAAACTTGAAATTTGGCGAACATATAGGTTCTAACCTGTAAACGACGGGACAATTCCAAAAAGTTCATTTTTTAAATTTTCAATCCCTGAAAAAATTCAAAATGGCGGAGCAACTTTAAAGTCCTTTCTTTGGAAGTCTCTTGTGGCTAAACGGTAAGACTTGTCTAAAAACAGCTCTGGAATTACATTAGTTTACATCCACTTGCGAAGAAAAGTCATCGGGTGTTTGGGGCGGAGCCCCCAACGGACGAAGGCGAGTATATTTCATAAAACCAATTGTTTTTGAGCTATAAGCAATTATATTTACTTTATAATTCAAGTATTTGAAAATAAATTAGATTCTTATGCTCTTTGGTGGGCAAAGATGTTTTTCTTTTTTCACTTTTTCTGTAACAGAGTTCCTATCTCCTAATGCCATAAAGAGTTTTTTTAGAAAATGTCAATTTTATTATAAAAGAGGGGAAAAGGTCTTTGCGATGCACTGCACCATTTAGTACCTAAAAAATATAAAAAATAAGAGAACAACAAAGTAATACACTTGCACCCGTCTGAGCTAGCAGTATATTTACACTAATGAGGTAGTAGGGCTGAGGAAAGAATAATTTAGAGGAAATATTATTATTATTATTATTATTATTATTATTATTATTAGCACCGCGTCTTACTACCCGTTCGGGTTATACGCACTTACGCTAATGTGAAATGGTAGGGTGATTGTGAGATGAATTGGAGGACCTGCAGTTTAACGTGGAATCCGAACCACGGTGGAGGCCTGGCATTCCCCACATTCACAAGAGGTCTTGTCATAGGTGAAGGAAGGGTTCGGCAATCAGATAAATCTGCCAGGACCGAGGATTGAACCCCGGCCGCCAGCACAGAAGTCTGACACCTTACCCCTAGACCGCCAGGTCACCCTCAGAGGAAATATATCTCCATTTGTGATTAAGGAAGTAGCGAAACCATTTAAGAAAACCCATCTTAGATGCCATTGACTAGTATTTAAACCCCGACCTCCCTATCACTGGTCCTCCAGTATATTGATAGAGTGATGCCTTAGACCAATGTTCCTCAAACGGTGTGCCGCGCCTATAAATTAGGGGTGCCATGCGGCCACACCCAGAGTGCCACGCAATAAGAACACAATGAAGTTGGTTCAAGCGGCAGCCGTGCGTTTTATACATCTCTTTCTTGCTCGTACTTAAATTTAATACCTCTGACAAAATCAATAGTGCTCTCGCAAAGTTAAAAGAGTTATGGTTTACTGAAATTACTAATGGTTTGAACGAAAGGTTTCCAAATGTTAACGAAGCGGGCACAAAGAAATTACTTCAACCTTTAATTTTGGAACATTTTTAAGTTCCTACAGGAAAAAGTTAATCTCTACTTTCCTGGTTCTGATTTACCTTACAACCGTCGGACTTGGGAGTGTAATCCATTTTACATTTTCTGCCGCCGCGGCGCGCCCCCAAAACAAAACAATGCGCCGCAAATAATTTAATTTTGTTTAAGTGCACCATGAACTTAAACAGTTTGTGAAACACTGCCTTAAATCATGTGAGCACCTATGCCAGAAAATAAATATTATAAGCACATAAATACTTGAACACAGCGTTTCATGCATGTTGACGTCATTGGGACTGGTGAGTTAGTTGGACGTGGTATCTCGTGCGAGTCGGTTGTGTCCCGGCACCGGGCGTGTTCGGTAAGAGACGATCAAGGTAGAATGGGTCAGAGGCAAGGACTGGGTAAGTTCATGCTTCAAGATTATATGGATATTATTTAGTAGGTTTAGTTTGATAGAGGTTCTTAATGTCATGAATAATATTACGTTAGATTTAGAAATATAACTTTGTAGCATAAATAATATGCTACATAATAAACAAATATATACCGTTCCAAATAGATATATAATTATTACCGAGCCCAAGTCAAATAAAGTATAAATTGTGAATATACATCTCGATAGCTCACTTAACAATTTTTTTTTTCCGCGTTATGAGTTTTTGACATCTAAAGTCTGTATATGAAAGTATATTGAAGCTCTATATTATTATTATTATTATTATTACTAGCACCGAGTCTTACTACCCATTCAGGCTATACGCACTTACGCTAATGTGTAATGGTAGTGTGGTTGTGAGAGGAAATGGAGGACCTAGTGTTTAACGTGGAATCCGAACCAAGGTGGAGGCCTGGAATTCCACACATTCACAAGTTGTGATTAATACACGTAAGCTCTATATTGTCGCACTGTGTGTCCTTAAAGCGGTTACATTAGATATTGAGAAAGATAAACAAATAGTTTTTTTAAAGTCATAATTCCTTTAGGCGATAAAAATGGTCAAGGTGGAAATATTCCGTATCTGATCCAGGAAGGAAAATATTTGGGCGATTCTCTCGCTCCCCCCGCATGGGAAATAATCAAAAATACTCTAATGTTGTAAAGATTTGCTGACTCCGATATGTTGCTAACATCTGCCTTTCCCTTTCTCCTACACGACTTAACATAACATTTTTCACTAAATATTTTCCAAACTTATTAAATAACAAATTTTTATATTAATACTAAAACATTTTAGGCATGTATATATTTGTTTATTACATTTATTGTGACGGTGACTTTATTTTTGTTTAATGTTTGTTCTATTAAAATTACAAATTTGATAAACAAAATAATTGTGTTTTTTCTTACAACTACAAGTCTTATTTTTGACTATCATTAAATAAAATTATGTTTATATACTAGCAATATTATTATTAATTAAAATCCTTATTAACTAAAATTATTAAATTTTATTTAAAGTAGCCTTATGCAAACCAATCCCCCTACCCACCCTCACTCCTCCGTCTTCGTCTCCCGACAACATCCCCTGGATTCCGCCCTTGGAAATAATATGAAATATATTGTCATGTATAGATGGTGAGCTAAAAAGTAAAATTAAATCAAGTATTTAAAGGAATTATTAGAGCCCACAAGGCATAGAAGGAATTAGATAATAATATTTAGCACCGCGTCTTACTACCCGTTCGGGTTATATGCTTTAAGTACTAATTACTCTAATAGATTAGGAATTGGGAA
>CABFOW010009116.1:0-15161 GCA_902141385.1 Timema californicum | reverse complement strand
GATAGTGAGTATGATGGTGATAGTGAGTATGAGGGTGATAGTGAGTATGAGGGGGATAGTGATTATGAGGGTGATAGTGAGTATGAGGGTGATAGTGAGTATGATGGTGATATTGAATATGAGGGTGATAGTGAGTATGAGGGTGATAATGAGTATGAGGGTGATAGTGAGTATGAGGGTGTGGAACCAGTGGAAACTCTTAAACCTAAATTAAGCCTAATCAACCAAACCCTGGTGGCCGTTGGGGTAATTCCCTTTTCAGGAAAAATACCCATGATATCAGCCGGGAATCACACCCAAGATCTATAAGTTGGCTGACAGGTGCGCTGATCACTACATCTCGGGGTGGGTTATGTAGTGTAACGAGTAGCTCAAAATCAAATTGTTAATATTTTAATAATGCCTATTTTTTAAATAATTAGAATATATTAAAGTGTCAAAGGAATATCTTAGACCTTATTAATAAAATCATGGGAAGTAAATAACTTCTTTGAGTAACAGACAATAAATATTTATATATATTAAAATCAGAAACTTGTATGATATTTATCATATCATGTTGAAACATGTTGTATTTTGCTATCCAAGAGATAAATGTTGGGTTCATAACTTTGTCTTCGACAGAACACAAGATGTAGTCCAAGCCACTATTGACTTCATAAAGTTCTTTGTGAAATGACATTGACTGACACTGCCGTCGAAATATTATTGACCTTAATAAATTATATCACTTTGGGTAAAGTTTTATTTAATAATTATTTTTTTCATGTGAGTGTGGCACTCAAATCATGTTCGCGTGCCACAGATTGGCCACCCTTGCCTTATACCCTGTGACCACCGGATCGGGCGCTAACTTCCATGCTCTCAACACACCTGCAGAACTTTGTCTCCGTGTTTATAGCCTACTATTTTCAAGATTTTCACACTCCTGCTGCTATTTTATTACCTGCTGAACTTTGTTACAGCCTTGCTGCTATTTTAATACTTGCTAAACTTTGTTACAGCCTTGCTGAACTCTGTTACAGTCTTGCTGCTATTTTAATGCTCGCTAAACTCTGTTACAGTCTTGCTGCTATTTTAATACTTGCACAACTTTGTTACAAACTTGTTGTTAATGTAATTCACGCGGAGATTTGTTACAACCTTGCTGCTATTTTAATTCTTTCACAACTTTGTTACAACCTTGTTGTTAATGTAATTCACGCGGAGATTTGTTACAACCTTGCTGCTATTTTAATACTTTCACAACTTTGTTACAATCTTGTTGTTAATGTAATACTTGCTGAACATTTTTATAGCCCTAACGTGCTCGTCTACCAGTCAAGTGTTTTAAGTCCAGATTATTACTTGTGTTCATACTGATACATTTTTAACGCCTGTTACAGTTACGATGCAGTCGTATGTAACTCTACTCCGTTTAGCCTCATATGACACTGGTATGCCATTATTCTACTCTAAAACATAGCTAGACATATTCATTACTACACAAACAGAAACTTCATTCATTGTGTTACTCAAGTCCAAATGTCCCTTTTGTAATAAATCACACTAGAATGAGGGTGTTAAGTAATAAAAAGTTTTTCCAACGGATGCCTTGGTCAACTTCACTAGTTGATTGTGTCAGGTCTCGGGGCAGATAATTGTTCTCAAGCCCGCCCAGTAGACTGCGACACTGTGCACTGTTAGTCAACCACTAAGAGAGTAAAAACAAATTGGATGTGACCTGAAATTATTTCAGAGACAGATCACTTCCATTTATTTTTAATGCCACAACCAACAGTTTTACCCTCCCCTGCCACGTTATTTTCAACAATGAACTCTTGCTTTTCCTTGACCATCATTATATTTTCCATTACTAACACAATATTCTAATTTTTCTATAACTATTACTATGATTCCCTTGTTATCATGAATTCCCCACTACTCCCCCGTCTTTATTATCACTTTACTCTACCAGTAGGTTAAAATTAGTATTTTCTTAAAATCACATCCCATATATTGAAACATACGACCACTAATTACATCTTCTAGCTATACTGAACAGCCTTTTACACTAATACTATTTATCTTAATCTACAGAAACATATTCATTTCCAAACAGATAATTTTAATTAAATATTACATTTCCTTGTGAACAGTTTAATCGAAGATTAATCTCTTATAATTTCAAGAAAACGTTCTAATATGTTTAGATATCTAATGAAGTTTTCCAAAACAAGGTTGGAAATGTTTTGTTTGACAAAGTTAGTCAAGCTGATGTCCTAAATTCATCTCAATGGACAGTTTTCAAAATGTGATTAGGAAAACTGATCGATAGAATTCATAATAATAGATATCTAGTTTAATTTGACAATTATTTTAACCACGCCCTAAACAAAATAAATAATATCTGGGATAAATCCATTCAATAAGAATACAGTGGATATTTGGAAGACATGTTTATTTGTTTAGTGATAGTCTCGTATACATACATGTGTGTGAGCTAATTGGTTTTTTATAGTCTGTGAATTATGTGTTTTATACTTTACATACTATTGTTTACACAAATATATAGCCACAGCCGCCCAGTTTAATAGAAATAATGTGCTCCTTGTTTTTTCTTTGCTTTTTTAGCCTGCTGAGATGACCTGGTGGTCTATGGGGTAGGGGTCAGACTTCTGTGTTGGGGGTCCGAGGTTCAATCCTCGGTCCCGGCACAGATTTATCTGATTGACAAACCCTTCTTCCTTTGACAAGACGTGTATTAATCACAACTTGTGAATGTGGGGAATGCCAGGCCTCCACCGTGGTTCGGATCCAACGTTAAACTGTAGGTCCTCCATTTCATCTCACAATCACTCTACCATTACACATTAGCGTAAGTGCGTATAACCCGAACGGGTAGTAAGACTTGCTGATAATAATAATAATAATAATAATAATTTAGCTGGCGTCTTGCTACCAGTTCAGGTTATACACATATTTATTGACTACATCAATGTGAAGGTTGAAGAAAGTTTAATTTAGAGGAAATATACTCGCATTTTCATGGACGAAGTGTGGAAAACTACTTATTAAAAACACCATAACCACACACGGCCAGGATTTCAACCCCAATTTCCAGCTCATCGGCCGTCTAGTCTAGCACACTAGTGACGTCTTAGACTATGTGGACACCGAAGCAGGTGCTTCATGTTTTAATAGCGAAAGCTAACTTAGGTCATTGAGCCATATTTTACAAGGCGGAGAACCCTATTGCATCAAAATATTATTTAAATGGAATAATAAGTTTTGGCAGTCTGGTAAAAAAAGAGTTCGTGATTCAAAAAAATATAATACAGGCGTTTAAACCGATTCTAACCAAATTATACACTAACATATGTCTTTAGTGATTAGCATTACAGTATTTATTTTGGTTTAATGTAAGTGATTAGGAAAAAAAGGGATATATATATATATATTGGAGACTGGAGGATGTTAGATAATGATGAGCTTTACACACTTTTATAATAATCAGACACTGTCCGGGCAATCAAATCTTGCAGGTTGTGGTAGGCAGGACATACAGCGCAAACGGAAGAAACTAGAACCACATTAAAGGAAGTGATTGTTAATTCTCGTTGTTAATTCCCGTTTGGGCAATACGCTTAAACACTAATTACTATAATAGGTTAGGAATTGGGAAGGTTGAATTTTGAGGAAGTGATTTTTGAGGAAGTGAACCCACATTTACGTGGAGGGAGAGTGGAAATATATTTAGTAAAAACACCCCCTGTTCACCCGACCAAGATTCGAACCTAGATCTCCCCATCCTCATTAGTCTAGCTCAACACGAAACTAGCGCGTTAGCTAACTACGCTGCTGAGGCGGGTTATTCCTACTTCCTTTCCTAATTTAGACAGTCAGTTGGTCGTGTCGTGATAATATATTTGTTATTATACGGTCTCTTTCCTTGTGTGAGCCCATGTCCCGGTTGTCAAAGTATCAAATTGGCGCCTCCCTCTGTTTATTTGTCTGGTTTGAGGGGTTCGACACCCCCCTTCCCTTTACGTTTATTTAGTCAGCACTGAAAAGTGAGCTAGTCCCATATACTGCAAATACTCCTGTAGAAGCCTCGGATTCAACAGAACAACCAACTATAGTACACGTGGGCAACAATAGTTGCTTGAGTTGACAACAATGGGAACAACAATGCCCTTTGTTCCATTTCCTCCGTTACAGTCATGCGACGCTCCTGGTGGTGTTACTTAAAAGTGTGAGATGCAAAATATATCTTATTAGCAAGGCCACAGCATTTAATATAAAAGCTATGAGGGCCACAATATTTAATATACGAGCTATGAGGGTCACAATATTTTAGTATACAAGCTATGAGGGTCACAATATCTAATATACAAGCTATGAGAGTCACAATATTTAGTATACAAGCTATGAGGGTCACCATATTTAGTATACAAGCTATGAGGGTCACCATATTTAGTATACAAGCTATGAGGGTCACCATATTTAGTATACAAGCAATGAGGGTCACAATATCTAATATACAAGCTATGAGAGTCACAATATCTAATATACAAGTTATGAGAGTCACAATATTTAGTATACAAGCTATGAGGGTCACAATATTTAGTATACAAGCTATGAGGGGCACAACACTTAATATACAAGCTATGAGGGTCACAATATTTAGTATACAAGCTATGAGGGTCACCATATTTAATCTACAAACTATGGGGTCACAATATTTAATATGAGTAGATCAACATTATAGAGAGAATGTTTAGTAGGAATATCATCTTATCAAGACGGTATGTAATTCACAACTTCTTTATAATCAGAAATTAGCATAATTAGTCATTACATTATATATTTACAGAATATTTTGAATTCAATGTGTGTGATGATGGTTGCCTATGTTCACAACTGAAGGAGGAGATGTTTGCTAACGTGTGTAGTGTCTCAACAATAGTTGTAGCTGGTTGCCTATGTTCACAATTGAAGGAGATGTTTGTTAACATTTGTAATGTCTCAACAATATGATGTAGCTGGTTGCCTATGTTCAGAATTGAAGGAGGAGATGTTTGTTAACGTGTATAGTGTATCAACAATAGTTGTAGCTGATTGCCTATGTTCACAACTGAAGGAGCAGATGTTTGTTAACGTGTATAGTGTATCAACAATAGTTGTAAGCTGGTAAGCTCTCAAGGTTCAACCCTCCTATTAAGATGACAGCTCCAAGTAGTTCAAAACACTATAAGTGGAGTCTTAAGAGTAGATGTTTACCACTGTCTGAAGGGGTGGAAGGTTGTGAAAGAGTGGAGGGGAGCCCTTGAGTATAGTGGAGTGAGTCTCAATTCCCATCGTTTACACAGATTACTGCAGCTCGATCAGTGGTGCCTGATTCTGACCAGGAGATAGAGTGTGACAATAGTTATACCAGTGGCGCCTGATTCTGACCAAGAGATAGAGTGTAACCATAGTTTAGACCAGTGGTGCCTGATTCTGACCAGGAGATAGAGTGTAACCATAGTTATACCAGTGATACCTGATTCTGACCAGGAGATAAAGTGTAACCATAGTTATACTAGTGATACCTGATTCTGACCAAAAGAGAGTGTGACAATAGTTATACCAGTGGTGCCTGATTGTGACCAAGAGATAGTGTGTGACAATAGTTATACCAGTGGTGCCTGATTCTGACCAGGAGATAGAGTGTAACCATAGTTATACCAGTGATACCTGATTCTGACCAAGAGATAGTGTGTGACAATAGTTATACCAGTGGTGCCTGATTCTGACCTAGAGATAGTGTGTAACCATAGTTATACCAGTGGTGCCTGATTCTGACCAGGCGATAGAGTGTAACTATAGTTAGTCCAGTGGTGCCTGATTCTGACCAGGAGATAGAGTGTAACCATAGTTATACCAGTGATACCTGATTCTGACCAGGAGATAGAGTGTAACCATAGTTATACCAGTAATACCTGATTATGACCAAGAGATAGTGTGTAACCATAGTTAGACCAGTGGTGCCTGATTCTGACCAAAAGATAGTGTGTAACCATAGTTATACCAGTGATACCTGATTCTGACCAGGAGATAGAGTGTGACAATAGTTATACCAGTGGTGACTGATTCTGACCTAGATATAGTGTGTAACCATAGTTAGACCAGTGGTGCCTGATTCTGACCTAGAGATAGTGTGTAACCATAGTTATACCAGTGATACCTGATTCTGACCAGGAGATAGAGTGTAACCATAGTTATACCAGTGATACCTGATTCTGACCAGGAGATAGTATAACCATAGTTATACCAGTGGTGCCTGATTCTGACCTAGAGATAGTGTGTAACCATAGTTATACCAGTGATACCTGATTCTGACCTAGAGATAGTGTGTAACCATAGTTATACCAGTGATACCTGATTCTGACCAGGCGATAGAGTGTAACCATAGTTAGACCAGTGGTGCCTGATTCTGACCAGCAGGTATTGAGTGACTCACATATATTATGGTTTTCTGTTAAAGAAAAAGTTAGGGTTTGAATCCAAAATGGATCTTAAAGATTGTCTCACTTTCCCTCAACACAAATGCGAGTACATTTCCTGTAAGAATAACCTCTCTCCTCTCTGTGACAGTACTTCAGCTAGCATATGATAGTGATATATCGGTAACGGGCAGTGGCAGACGGTGGAAACCAACATACATCTCTAACCCCCGACGTCTCTCCCTGCACTTGAGATCCTCTAAGTAACTCTCTAATAAGCCAGGGAAGTTTGCCAACTCACAACGGAGACGGGGGAAGGCAGTCTAATGTTAGTTCCTACCACAGTAGGGAAACTAGACAGCTTCTAGAGAACTAGACGGCTCCCGTTGCTTTTGTGGTTGTTTGACAGATCATAGAGGATCATCCGCCGGCCAAGGTGTCAGTAAGACACCTTTCATTCAATATATCGTCGATGGTGATCCTTTTAGGGCTCACCCTCCTCACCCGCCAGCCCTCCCGTCTGCTCTTGTTGGTCAAAAGTCATCTTTTGAGGTGTTATAGAACTTACCTTAATGTCACTCTTGCTATAGTCAGAAGCAAGAGATCAATGTAACCAGCGATAGCCGTGCTACCAAATTACCTTTTCCCAAAAATCCTTAAACGAGTACATAATATATTTTATTTAAAAAAACATTTATTTCTATTTTTATTTGTGATCTAAAAATGAAACCTTAAGTATAAACCCGCCTCGGTGGCGTAGTTGGCTAACGCGTTTGTCGTGTTGAGCTCGACTGCTGAGGACGGGGAGATCGAGGTTCGAATCTCGGTCGGGTGAACTGGGGGTGGTTTTTCCTAAATGGTTTTCCACTCTCCCTCCACGCAAATGCGGGTTCACTTCCTCTAATTTAACCCTCCCAATTCCTAGCACATTAGAGTAATTAGTACTTAAAGCGTATAACCCGAACGGGTAGTAAGACGCGGTGCTAAATATTATTATTATCATCTTAAGTATAAATTGAATTAAAATCTATAGGCATTAATAGCCGGGTGGAGGGGGGTAGTATTTAAAACTACCCACCGACCTGAATGTGTAGCAGTGGAGGAAATGTATTTAAACTACCCCATACCCTGGACACAAAGTGACTTACAGCAGTGGAGGAAATGTATTTAAACTACCCCCTACCCTGGACACAAAGTGACTTACAGCTGTGGAGGAAATGTATTTAAACTACCCCCTACCCTGGACACAAAGTGACTTATAGATGTGGAGGAAATTTATTTAAACTACCCCCTACCCTGGACACAAAGTGACTTACAGCTGTGGAGGAAATGTATTTAAACTACCTCCTACCCTGGACACAAAGTGACTTACAGCTGTGGAGGAAATGTATTTAAACTACCTCCTACCTTGGACACAAAGTGACTTGCAGACGTTAAGGAAACGGCTTTGTAGAAACGTTTACATTTCTTGTTCAATTTATTAGTTATCAAGATGAGTCTAAAGCACTGGTTCTTAAACTTAATTTTATATCTTACCCCTTAGTCATGACTAAAAGTTTAATGCAACCCCTAATATGAAAATTTTCCAAATTACAAATATCAGGTAATCAAAGAAGAAAATTTCCTTCATTGGCCTCGAGAATTATTGTCTGCCACGTTTTGTTCTCTTGTCATTTAAACAGTTTTCCCCTGAGAGCTGCTCCAGTACCCTCAGACGGGTCTAGTCCATACATTTCTTCAGACTGAATTGATGGTCAAGTGTTAGCAAACTTATTCTCTCCCTGATTCTCAACACTTACGAGTGACCACGGGTAATCATGGTTATAAAATACGTCATGTTTGGCGTTATATACCTCATTTGTTAAAGAGTTCATTAGAGCATGTTGTTTAGCCGGCACTTTAGCTCAGTCGGTGGCGTGACTGTCTACTGAGATAAGGGTCCTGGGTTCGATTCTTGACATAGCTGAAAAATTCATCTTTGGTTAAATGTGGGCTTTACCCTTTCACAATGATGAATTGATGGCTGGGGACTGGATGTTGTGCCTGTTCTAGTCTTAAGTTAGATTATAAGGCCTATGAAGCTACAACAGGGCTATCAACCTGGTAGTGCAAAATATATGGCTTGAATAAATAACTGATCCAGGACAAAGGTTGGAAAAAAAAGAAGAAAAAATTAGAGCTGGTTGCATAATTTGGGGTTATAATTGTTATTTTGTTTTCTATAAATAATTTAAGGTGATAATTATCTTTTTACCACCGCGTCTTACTACCTGTTTGGGTTATACGTTTAAGTAGGTTTACTAACTACGCTAATGACTTAGGGATTGGGAAGATTGAATTTTTAGGAAGTGAACCTGCGTTTGTGTGGAGGGAGAGTGGAAAACTATTAAGGAAAACCCCCCAGTTTACCCAACCAAGATTCGAACCTTTATATCCCCCTCCTCTGCAGTCTGGATTAACACAAAACTAGCGCATTAGCCAACTACGCCACCGAGGTGTGTGCGAGATAGTGTTAATTAAAGCTATTGTCAATCAATTAAAGGTTAAAGTGGGTTGTTTTGGATATAAATGGCCAATTTTGATGTACAATATGACGTAAACTATTTTATGTGTTTGGATGGTAATTCGTTGTTTTATTTTGTTAATTTGTGTAGGTTTCGTCATTTTTTAATAATTTTATCCATTTTTTTAGATTTTAGTATTCATTTTGAATCAAAATAGTTTTTGGTTGTTGTTTGGTTGTATTTTTGGTGTTATAGCTGCCGTCGTGCTTCACTTATTTGTTTAGGTGAGATATTTCAGGTCAGAGTAATTTATTTTTTGTTAAAAACTATTTTGTTTAGCAGTCATGATTGGGCAGGGAGGATCATTGATATTTTTTGGGGTCATTTATATTCTTTTATTTTAAATTTAAACGTTACTGTGGGATTTAAATTCTCCCAGTTGGTATGATAGCTTGTTTAAGGTAATATAAAACCTTTTTTTAGTATAAAGAAAACTATTTGGGGCTTGATAAATCATTTCAGATCTCAGTAGGCCATTTTAGAGTTTGTTCTATCAGTTAGAAGCTAAGATACTTATTTGGAGTGTAATTGGTAGGTTAAACGTTCCGTTTTCACAGAGCAGCTGTTAGTCTACACACAGGTCAATAATATGATATAAGCTCAAAAAATAAATTGTACGGTTCACCGCGCGCGCGCGCGCGCACACACACGCACACACACACACACACACACACACACACACACACACACACACACACTCCCTCTCTCTCATTTATCTTAACATACAGTAGTCCCATGGCTTCTTTGGTGCTGAGTGACCGCTTTGAAAAGTTACTAGACCAAATTATATATCCCTACGTCGAACCATATGATCTGCAAAAACACGTGTTTAGCAGCTGTCACTTCTGACAGTCAAAATTAGAGACATTTACTAAAAACTAGTAAGATTTGTGAAATGAAATAACATTTATTTTTGCAGAAACACTCCACCGAAGTTAATTAAAGAAATGATATATACTGTTACAGAAACATTGAGAGAAGACATATCTGTCCACCAAAGAGCATAACAATCAATTCAATTGTCAAAGAGCCCCATATATATGTATGTATATATATATATATATATATATTTATATTTCAGAAACCATTTGTTTGATAAATATATTTTAAACAAAATAATTTTATATTAAATATGACTACATATTTACTGTGACGATTATTTTGTATCTTAAATAGTGGTAAAGATATGATCAAATTTGGAAATTTCTGCCTGTGTAAGGTTCCCTTAAGGTAATTTTCATGGGAAAATGAGGACAACCATTTCATTTGTAATTTAATTTGTAATGTTAAACAATACTTAGATACAAAATTTAATCATAATCATTGGGGCCTTTATTGAGAAAATTGATATTTTCTCTTTTTGCCTTTCAGTAAACTACCCTTAATTTTAGGGTTAGATATCTAATTCAAAAAAAAATCCTCAAGAGGAGCCTTATTAAAGCCCTAAATAACAAGTGTCAGCCCGATCAGTAAAATAGTTTCGGCTTTAGCCCGATCAGTAAAATAATCTCAGCTCTATCCCGATCAGTAAAATAATTTCGGCTGTAGCCCGAGGTACAGACACAAACATAGAGAGAAAACAACTTTTTCGGTTTCAGGGGGGTCATGAAACGTCGACATAAATTTTTATCAATATCTCGAATTTCATTTTTATGACGATCACAATACTTCTCTCTCCAAGGGATCTAGAGAAAGTAAAAAGGGTGTGGGGAGTGGGGGAGAAACTGCAGCTCTAAAACATTTGGCTCCTTTTCAAAACTCTACTTGAACCATAAAGTATATTGAACTTGTAAACCAGCACATGAAGCAAATAAAGTTATAACGGTGAGAGTTTTGATGCTAGGTTTAATGGTTGTACTCACTTTTATAGTGAAAGGGATGTATGGGGGTGGGTGGGGGCAACATTTTTATTTGATTAATGGCCAGGTTTGACAAATTCATCCTGGGGCATAAAAACCTATTTAAGATTTAATAACAGCTCCTCGTAAATAAAGGGCTAGGCCTAATAGCCACGAGGATCGGTGTCTACATCTGGACACTACTGAGCTGTACGCTCCGTGTCTTACACACCCATTGGTGGTCACGCGGGAAAAGGCGTCTGATACGTCGGTGATGGTTAGTTCGTCGAAGGTCGAATTCCACTTACAACATTTCGGAAATATCAAGATACATTTTACTAATTTTGATTTAAACTAAACGTAGCCAACTTTAACCTGATTTTATCCACTTCAGTGGCCGCATGGTTTAAGGCGTTACTCTCACATTAGACTACACTGCTGATAATGAGGAGATCTGGGTTCAAACTCAGTCGGGTGTACTGAGGGTGGTTTTTCAAAATGGTTTTCCACTCTCTTTCTAAGCAAGTTCGGGTACACTTCCAATAAATATGACCTCTCTAATCCCTAGAACTATCAGTACATAAGTGTACAACCCGAACGGGTAGTAAGATGCGGTGCTAGCTCTTTATTACTGGAGGAGTAGGAGGGGGTTCGGGATTAAGGGATACGCAGAACGAACATATTCCAATTTAAATTAGAAAATATAAATAATTTAATAGCAAATTAATAAAACGAATAATATCAATAAAGGAATCAGTTCTATAAGTCATATAAACTAATGATATTAAATTATACTTTCTTCCATCCGTGGATTATCAATATTCTGAATAAAGCCATTAATACAGTTTATTTTATGATACTGAGAGTGTCATATTTGAGCATATTATATGAGGGGAGACTTATCCCCTGTACCCCCTATTAACTACAACCATGGAACTTTAAAATGTACATGTACTCTTTTTAACATTTAAAAATGGCTTTCTCTAATATTCATTACTGCATATTATGTCACTCACACCATACCGTGCGATATTTGACTATCCTAACACTGTCTGGTGATGAGTGCAGGGTATGTAACTCATCATTATACAAATTCCTCCACTCTCCCTTATCGTCAGCCCTTTTTGCGTCTTGTTTTCGAACACCATAAATTTTCTTGTCGTCATATAAGGTAAGAGGCCATGTTTCAGAACCATAATGCCAAAATCATGATAAACTTAACGTTCACTTAACTTAAGAGTTGTCCAGGGAGAAACTTTTACGTTAAGTGGAAGTTAAGTGAATGTTACCACGTGTTCTAGCCAGCGAGTGACGTCAACAGGGCTGTTTAGTACTTCATTTGTTTGTTCACGGTAGGCCTATGCAGACGAATTCTTTGGTATATTTTTATTTTATGAGTTTCGCGAACTCTTAACACGTCGTATCTTCTTGTCAAACTTTATTTTGTAGCTCCAGTAAAGCTTTTATTGCAAGTAATTGCAGTCTAATCGGCCTTAAATGTTTGGGTTTTAGTTTAGTGAACGATTTGTTTATAAACAATTCAAATCTATTGTCTGTGTTTTGTTTGAGTTGTTACGTTATGTAATTCCTGATCACACATTATGTTATTTACGTTAGTTGAACGTTAAGTGAGCCATAAAGTAGACTTTTTGATAAGTGAACGTTAGGTTTATTGTGAGCCCAGCATTGAGTTACATTATTGTTTAGTATATTCTGAGTTGTATATTGCTTGACAGTAGGTGAGATATTAATAACTTACTGACAGAGTAGTAACACATATTTACAGACTGTATTACTGTTTTATATATATTAACACAAATTTTATTGATCCTTATTTAATTGTATGCAATATTTTATTTAACATTTCCTGTATTTTACGGCTACTTATTTTTTTATTATTAATACCTAATTTCTATGATATTTGTACTCACATTAGTATACAAGATCTAAATTTAAAAAAAAATAGAAACACATCGTTCCTTCCAAACATCATTTTTAGAATGTCCTCTACTCCCAGGTTATGGATATTTCAACCGTAGATAAGTATACAACACACATGATCAATTACGATCCTAGTGGAGAAAACTACAACTATTTGGTAGCATTTGATTTAGTTTTGTCTCCTGGAAGTCTGGTTGTGTGTTTGAAACAAAACATCTGCTTCGTATCCACGAACGTCCACACATTGGAACAAGACCCCCAAAATACAGTGTTGCCAGTTTGCGTGGGACTTTGGAGGGAGCCAGAAGTCAGAATTTGTTGCTTCTTGCAACAAAAATAGTGAGAATGTACCACATTTCAAGTCGATTAATGACCACCCAAACACCACTCACCACAAATATATTAATGTAGTCTTTTAGACATTTGTTCGTGAAATATGCTAGCATTAGCTGGTTGAAATTAGTTGAAGATTTACAGGAGAAAGAAAATTATAAAACAAATTTTATCTGAGGATGGGTTTATATCCCCATGTAACTAATAGAAAATAGTGCATAACACATACTAAAAATATAACCGTTTGAAATAAAATGTGGTACCTAATTAAATTATTATTCAAGTCAGTTATTTTTTTCTAGAAATTAACTTATCCCATTGTTCTAGTAAATAAGGTATTAAAAATAATTTTTTAAGGGTTTATTTGGAAAACCAATTCCATTAAGCAATTAATTTTGAAACAGAAAATTAACCTAATTTAAATAAGGTGGTTGCGCTATTAAATATAATTTTATTCTCTCTTTGGTTCTGATTTTAGTATTGTCATTAATACTATGGCAGACATAATTCTCAATAACATAATATATAATGTAACATTTTTCATTTAATTTTAATATTATCGACAATCTAAGTTATTGATATTAAAACAAATAAGATTCGTTAATATCAAGCAAGTATGGCCACCACAAGGAATTTCAAACATGGAACAGAAGATATTTTCCGTCTGCTGTGTATATTGGTGTTTGATTGGCTCGAGTCTTTTCTAGTTTTTTCATTGGCTGATACATTTCAAGTACAAGGTTTATCTATGCTCAACTCCATGGATAATGCATAAAAAATAATGTTAAATTAACTTGATATATTTGCATTATTTCCTATTATTGAAAACAATATGTTTCAATTGTATGCGCATTAAGTTATATGCACAATTCGCTATTAACCATGCGTTATTCATAAATATAAAACCGGTCCAATAAATAAAAGGAATGTAAATTCTTCCAGCTTAGACTTTAACTGGTTCTTTAGTAGATATTTTTCTCTAATTTCTAATATACACTATCGGTGAAGACAGTTTAAATTGATCCACCTTTTTATCTAACAGTTTTTACAACAGGGAAAATAAATAGTTATAGTGGGTATGAAAGAGGCTAAAAGTGTAACTGAATTGTCATATAATCATTAGCCAACAATTTTCTTTAAATTCATCTTGGAATTTATCAATCTTTTGTTTTTCAAACTTGATCTTCAACACAAAAACTATCTTTGTCCATTTGTCAAATTGATTTCTTCAACCGCGATGCTGTGGCTTAATTTAGATAAGTGGGTATCCTACTGACACGAATCGATTATAAAATTTAATCTAGAGTATTCTTCAAATTGGTGCTACCAACAGGACATGCATTTGAACAAGAACTATTTTAATTAATACTTTAAATATTAAAATAGTTTATTTTTATTTTAATGCATGTTAGATTAAAAAAAACTTCTCCAATAAAACACAAAACGGAATTTGTTCTTCCTGTAATAAATTAGTTTGGTATGCCTGATATGAACGCTAATCACCAAGAAAATGCTATGTTATACTTAAAACTTCTCAAAACTTTGTTTATAAACGCCTGACGTGTGCCGAGTAGGCAAATGCAACAACAAAGGAACTGAAACTCTATCTTAATGATACCAGTTGCTAGCTTCTATAAAAAGTTCCTTTGCTAACATTCATGTCAGGTTCCTCTGCTAACATCCATGTCAGGTTCCTCTGCTAACATCCATGTCATGTTCCTCTGCTAACATCCATCCATGTCAGGTTCCTCTGCTAACATCCATGTCAGGTTCATCTGCTAGCAACTATGATATGTTCTCATGCTAAAAACGACTGCAGGTTTCTCTGATAACAGTCATGTCAGGTTTCTCTGATAACAGCCATGTCAGGTTCCTCTGATAACAGCCATGACAGGTTCCTCTGCTGACAGTAGTAAGGTTCAAGGGCAGTAATTGTTTTATTATTATTATTATTATTATTAGCACCGCGTCTTACTACCCGTTCGGGTTATACGCACTTACGCTCATGTGTAATGGTA
>CABFOW010009115.1:0-15165 GCA_902141385.1 Timema californicum | reverse complement strand
CACAACACTCTTCAAAAAGGAATATAAATCGTATCAACAAATCCAATGTTAGGAAATTTTAGATATTGAAAATACAGTTAAATTAATAATCACATTTGTCTTTTTTGTTCTCACTTACCTTTCACTGTCATTTTATTTATAGATAGCGATTGAGAAAACGTGTGTGTGTGAGAGAGAGAGAGAGGGAGATAGAGAGAGAGAGAAACAACAATGGAAAAATAAGGGCTGGCAATTATACGCTTCCATTTGCCTCTATTTTTTATAATGTAAAAGTTTCGAAGGGGTTTGTCAAAATAAAAAAGGCTTCTCCAATCAGCATCGTTAATTGTTTTTATATATCAATATATAAATTGTATAAAAAACATAGCTACTGCTGTGACAAAGTAAGAGAATATTAAATAAATGTGTACATTAAAATTTTATGTATATTCTTATTTGTAGGCTATGTTTATTCATGGAGATGCATTTTTTTAGTAAGTAAGAAAGAAAAATTTTGTTTCAATGATTTTTAACTTAGTACATTTTTATATTAGCACCGCGTCTTACTACCCGTTCGGGCTATACGCACTTACGCTAATGTATAATAATAGGGTGATTGTGAGATGAAGTAGGAACCTACAATTTATCGTAAGATCCGAACCACGGTGGAGGCCTGGAATACCACACATTCACAAGTTGTGACTAATACACGTATTATAAGAGGTGAAGGAAGGGTTAGGCAATCAGATAAATCTATGCCGGTACCGAGGAATGAAACCCGGACTCCCAGCACAGAAGTCTGACACCTTACCCCTAGACAACCAGGTCTCCTACATTTTTTATAGTTGTTTATATTTTGTACTAATATGTAATGAAACGTGTTTACATAATTTGGAACAGATTTTCTTGAATAAGAATTTGTAATATAGCTAAAATTACAAATTACTTTGAGTAATAACTAGATAAGTAAATAATTTGAAATTACTATATTATCTTTGACTTTTCTGTGATACATATGTGTGACTCTCAACCAGTCCATTTATTATGGTAAATAATTTGAGCAATAAAAATTTGGTGAAATATGTATTTTAAGTCGTTTAGTTTCAAGCGAGGATTTTTAAAGTCTAAGGAGTCTGGGACCGTAATTATAAGGAGCTATGAAACTACCTAGCTCGCTTTCATAACGGGATGAGAAGAAACTTCTATTCTAACCCAGTGGGACTCAAACCCACGCTTCTAAGATCAAGTTGGGTAATTTGAAAGGAATTGAGATAATAGAAGCAACTTTAATGTTACTAGAGCTATACCCTTTTCTCTTTATGACACCAGGTTCCTCAAAAATAGTGTACAATTTACATATGAAGAGCCTTTTAGAAACTACAAAATTTGTGTGGTAAAAACTGATGAGATATTTCTATTTATAATATCTATCAAAAGTAAAAACTTCATATCACATAGCATGACGTATGAATATGTGAAAGTAGATTTAGTAACTTAAATAGCTATTAAATAAGGCCTTTTCTATTATGATTCGACCATAACCAAGCTGGCACTGAATTAAATTTGAAGTTTTAAATATGACTACAAGATTAAGATACTCATGAATGACGTTAATAAGACCATTGTGACTGATTCCTCTACATCCTTTAATGCACAATCTCATCGAACAATTCAAGACGATGGGTTAGTTTTGTAGTCAAATTGATTACGCCTCAAGTGTGGTGCTACACTAAATATATGATGACATATACTTAAATCAAAATTTAATGGGCCAGTTTCACATGTGAAACTGGCCCATTAAATTTTGGGACTGGCCCTATATCCATCCTTTAACAATAAAAATTTAAGTTGGACTTGGCTTGGTCGATGAAATATATTTCAGCTGACAATAAAATAAATAAAATACAAACAAAAGAATAAAAAAATAGTCTCAAATTAAATTTTCTTTTAACAATATTTATAGAAACACTTTTATGACCTGAATTATGTGATAACAAATCACCAATGAAATAAATAACTAGTTTATATCGCAGTAGACTAGACTTTGCGATTACGGAGGTATCAATGTTCTAATCCCAAAAGGAATGTTGAGAGTTGTTTTGCCTTAAATATTTCCCACTCTTCCTTCACAAAAATGTGGGTACACTTCCTCTAAATTTAACCTTCCTTATCACTAACACATTAGCGTAATTAGTACAAGTGCGTATAGCCCGGACGTGAAGTGAGATGCGGTGATATAAAAACTCATTTATACATCTAGTGTTATAAATGTCAATAGCTAGGGACAGTGTTTCTTTCTTTATGGTGATGTAAAATTTACAATTCAGCCACACCTGCCTTGAAGATAATTTAAAATTCACTATTTTAAGTATACTTTCCTGATAATCCATTGAGTCTTAACGCTTAGCTCTGAAGACTATTCATATAGAAAATTTGGATTTCCTTTTAAAGACGTGTATATATAGCTTAGAAACAATATAATCGCAAAAATTAGCACACACTTAGGACTATAGCAATAACCTTTAAACTTTTAAATACATATTTAATTTATATTTTTTATTTAAATATTTTTATACAAAAATTACAAATTGTTTGGTAAATAAATAAATGCATTGCAATAACTTATTAGGTCATTTGAAATTATCGATGGGTTGTAATTTTAGCGGTCTTTAATTGTGTCAAAACACCTCAACAATTTTGGTATAGCTCTAAACTTAGTCCTTAGTTTCATTGTTCTAGTTTTATTAGTTGTGGGTGACCTGGTGGTTTAGAGGTAAGGTGTCGAACTTCTGTGCTGGGGTTCAATCCTTTGTCTCGGCACAGATTTATCTGATTACCAAACCCTTCCTTCACCTCTGATAAGACATCTTGTGAATGTGGGGAATGCCAGGCCTCCACCGTGGTTCGGATTCCACGTTAAACTGTAGGTCTTCCATTTCATCTCACAATCACCCTACCATTACACATTAGCGATAGTGCGTATAGCCCGAACGGGTAGTAAGACGCGGTGCTAATAATAATAATAACAACAATAATAATAATAATAATAGTTGTTTAACATAATGAATAATTGCTACTAAGCTCTTCTTCCACAAGGTAATATTAGTCTAATAGTTTTATGTTCCTTTTAAAAATTGAAAAATAGATGACCTAGCAGTATTTAAAAAAAAATTCTTTATTTGTGACCTTCCTACTATGCTTCCAAATTGGTTTTTTAAATTGCTTTGGCAAAGGAAAGCTAGCTAATATCACTAACAGCGAATGGGAAATGATGCCAGGCTGTGTCATGTATTTCGCACACCAATGTCCAGAAAGCAATAAGGCTTACACGTGATGTCAGGTGACGCGACTGGTGAGTAGAAAGGGGAGGGGGGTATTCGACTGATCTAGTACTGTGTATGTGGGCGGGATAAAACAAGTAAATAGAGCAGTGTTGCCCTCCACCAGCAGTATATTCACATAAAACTTTTTAACGAGACTGTTTCAGATAATTTAACCATAAACTTAAACATTTTCATTAAAATACTTTCTGCTTTGAGCCACAATACCTCGGTAATCTTTCTTAAGCCCAAAGCAGGACAAAAGAAAGTAGATTTTATGCAATTATATTTTATGGAGATGATTGTGGGTTAACCTAGCATCTAAAAAGGAAATGGCCAAATAGAATAAATGCTAAGAAACAATCGTAAAAGAGTTTTCATATTGTCTATAGTAGGCTGGAACCAAGTTTTCCAAAATTTATATTAAGTAAGTTACGCCTAAGTAAATTTTCATCAGAAAAAAACATATTTTGTTAATCATATTAAACACTCTTCATTAAATTAATTTTTTCTCGAAACTCAACCCACTATTTTTTTAAATTAAAACTTTCAAACAACATTCATTAGTAAGCTACTCTGACACAGGCCACGGGTTGGATACAGGAATGGATGTAAAGTAAGCTACTATTGAATTAATTATTTATAAAAAAATAAAAATAAATGGTTATTAATTAAATAAAAGCCTACTTCAGTGGTCTTGGGGTAGAGATCTCGTCTCAAGATCCAAAATGTTCGTGGGTTCAAGCCCATCCTAGGTCAACGTATTTTTCTTGAGCGTTAAAAATCCGTGGTACCATTTCCTTTTGGAGGGGAATCAAGCCATCGATCCAATGTCGATTGTGACGTGTAAAATATGAAAATAACTTTCCGGCAAAATTGTTATCCCTGGTATTGGTATGGGGAGTAAGACTCTGTGCATTAACAACAACACATGTCTTGGCATATGACTACATAAAATCAGATTTATACACTAGCTTTTTGAACCGTCATATAAAAAAACAAATGTTTATGTTATGACATTGAGACTGGTTCTCCTTTCAGTTTGTTAAACAAGAAACATGACAATTCACAATAAATATGGAAATATTTAAGTGATGGTGACTTTTTTTTTAATATCTGAGCCAATGAATGTTAATATTTTTTTAAATAAACTGTAAATGAAAGTTATATTGATCGCCTCATGTAGTCGAATTGCCGTTGAAAAAATCTCATTGGTGGGTTCATAAAGTTAGTTCATCTTATTTTACATATTAGTACACTTAACACTGGCTGAAAAGATCTAGAAATATGCATGATAAGCTTAACTACATGGATTTATATATATTTATTTCCATTCTAAAGATTCTTCCAATGGCGATATAACTCTAGCTTCATATACGTAGAATTCAAAAACTCCACACATTCACACATGATATGAACGTGAAAGGTGAAGAATATATCCCTGATCCATATGGCTTCATTTTGATTATGTGACAAAATGGGAAGATGTCTGTCTATCAATCATGTTTGATTGATATTCCCTATTGTTAAACTGAATTTTGATAAAAGGAATATGGTCGTACAATATAAAAAAGATTAATCCTGAATATTTTCTCAATAGTATATTTGTAGGGTACTTTTTATATATCAAGTTGAAAATCTATTTTTAAAACTGAGCCTATACATTCAACACACTTTACGGTGGGAGTGTGGCTTACACGAGTTCGGATAATTTTGGTATTAAAACTTTTATTTTGGTCAAAAGAAATCAAATTTTCTCCACATAGTGATATAAACAGTTCTTGAATATATAAAAAGAGTGTCCTGTTATTTAATGAAAACTTTTTCTCTTAATTTAACTTATGTACATACCTCCGATATCATCTCCTATGGGTTATCTCTACTGTCTGCGCATGCGCCTGGTTTGTCCAAACCAGCACAGCCCTTTTACACGCCGGGTATTTGTGGCAACTTCAACTATAAAATCAAACACTGACACATTTTGCTCAAACCATATTTTTTTTTGTTTGCGCAAACTACTGACTAACGTTTTAACGACACAAATATTTGCACAAACCACCAGTTTGTGCAAATTAATTGAACGTGTAAACCCAGCATTAAACCCTCAGTGTAACAATGTTGCTTTGTATTAAGATTCAACAAAATCTCACATACCCTTCAGGAAATACGACCCTAATCACCCATTCCAATATGAAGCTAGACATTTTAGATGATAATGTCACTCTGTCAAGACATCTTACCACCAGTTCAGTGTATCCACAATACACACTGACTGATATATCGACAAAGGAGGAAACGGAGGCATTTTAAACAACTACACTCACCTGAATAAATGATATAAAATCGTTTACCGAGACAAGAAATTCAGCTCGATGCCTCCAGTCAAGATTTGAACTTCAGCTTCCCGGATCAGATAACTCTTCTGGTACAATACAAGGAAAGCAAACAATAATATGGGTGTTAAAAAATAATCCTTGTTTTACACAAACTTGTAAGCTAATGATATTTCACAGTTACAGCGTTGTGTAAAGTAAAAATTTGATAAATTTTCGTTCGCTGGAGGGAATATTTTGGTTTTTGAATTCATAGAAGGAAGTAATCAGAGGTTAAACGATAATAATATGAACTCATGAGAGTATATAATATTAAAAACCAAATGTTGTGGACAAATTCTACTAGTGAATCACTTCTGAGATGGCTGCCGGACAACTCTGCAATATTCTAAGAAAGCCATATACAAGACAAGAGACTTACCAGTAAATATGTATATACAATCCTATTTTAATAGAAATATCCTTATCTGACAGATATAAAAGTTAATAAATCTGCATTAACGTAATCATACGTCAAGTCACGTGATCTGCAGCTATCCATTTTGGTAATAATATTGACATATCAAAATAAAAACAATACTAATAATATGGTAAAATAGTTTCAATGATGGCCGCGTAGAAATTAAATTGTATTTTCTTAAATTCTTTTTATATGAAAATTGTGCTATACTAAGTATGCTAGCTATAAAACACGGAGCTAAAGATATGTCCAAATATATTTATTTCGTAACTGAGCATCTTTCGCAACATTAGCATCTTTCTGCATGTCTTAATGCGTACTGAATTGCGCGCATACACACACACACACACACACACATTTTTCTTATAATTTTGGTTAGTGAATAGACAAAACACCCAGTCCAGTTTTTTATGAATCACTTAAAAAGCTCCAATTTTACCAATGTTAACTACACCCATGTCTGAAATTGAACCAAGGACCCTAAGTTCACCAGGCAGACGTGCTAATGTGTCAGACCACAAAACATTCTAAACTATTTACTTACCGGTTCTAACTCTAATGAAAACTAAGAGTCAACGTATTTCGAAAAATTAGATACGGTGTCTGAAGTCTTTGTAATTTCACTCACCAACAAATTGAAGAGAAGAGCAGAGACCCCTTGTGGGGCCTATGGGGGGTCTCTAGTCCAGATGCGTCTTAATTAGGACGATATTTTCTCAAAGGATGTGAAGCAGGTTTGGTTCGTTAGGTGAGGTAGAAACATCGTAACCTTTTATTAAAGGGGGTGGGGGGTTGTACAGGGTATGTCACTCTCTCTCGGCCCCCGAGTGCTTCTTGTACACCAATTACTTCCACTAGTTTGATAGTTATAAAGGAAACTCAATGGCTGAGTACGAGTGAAACAACCTGTACTTCATGTTAATAAAACTCCATGTTTTGAGCCCTTAAACGAGTCAAATCAACCGAGCGGTTGCCAAAGTTGGCGATGATAATACCAACATTAGTGGATAGAAGGTGTCATGTGGTCAGCACAACGAGCCATCCAATCATTAATATCAGTTTTCTAAACTAGGGCTGCTACTTATTTATTCAAGTAGCTCCTCAGTTGTCCTCCCGAGGCTGAGTTCGACCCAAATTCAAACCTACTGCTTAATACATACATTTTTGAACTGAACACAAGAGCATGTTAATGGCTTTAAAAAGCAATTATTGAAATAAATACGTCAAGTGTCCCTATATGGGATTTAAACTCGCTCCTCCTAATCTGTTTGTTTAGTTTTTAACTCTCAGATAATAGTACAAACAAATTTCTTGGACGACCTTTAGGGTGAATAATAATTGTGCCATCTTGGTTGTAGTGATTAATTATTTTTCTCTCTCTCTCCACTTTAGATGCAGCCAGGTTTACTCATACACACTCTCGTCGAGACGACCCGAATCAGCCTGAGTGCGAGAGCCAGGATCGTGATCTCGCCTCGCCTTACCTCGCCACCTCTCGGCCTCCTCTCGCCCCCTCACGCCCCCTCACGCCTCCTCTCAGCCCCTCTCGCCTCCTCTCGCCCCCTCACGCCTCCTCTCAGCCCCTCTCGCCTCCTCTCAGCCCCTCTCGCCTCCTCTCAGCCACTCTCGCCTCCTCTCAGCCACTCTCGCCTCCTCTCAGCCACTCTCGCCTCCTCTCGCCTCCTCTCGGCCACTCTCGCCTCCTCTCGGCCACTCTCGCCTCCTCTCGGCCACTCTCGCCTTCCCTCGCTTTCTCTTGCCTCACCTCGTCCACTCTCGGATCCATGTCGGTCTTTGATGTCCGAATCAGAGGCGAGACGCAGGTAAGAGTGCACCGCCACAATCTTGTCTAGTCAATGCGCAATTAGAACCACTTAGCGCACGTCATCGGATTTAATTCATTTAATTGTTGTTAATTTTAATTTAGTTTTCTTTTAATCTTTACTTAATAAATTCTTTTACAAAACATGAGTGACTGGACAAATGATACATCAATCCAATTCTTGAAATTATATCAAGGCGAGCCCGTTTTGTGGGAACCGAAACATATGTACCACAAAGATAAGAATGAACTGAACGATGCGTAGGTTCGCATAAGTTGATGTTTTATAGCAAATTCGACATCCTCCATCATATACATCAAAATAACGACTTCACGACATGTGACTTTTAGGTGAGAGGCGAAAGTGTAGAGACTAGCTCTCGTCCTCACTCGACTCGTACAGTGTCGACGAATGTCTCGTCCGAATCGTCTTGGCGAGAGTGTGGATGAGGAAAAATTTAAGAGTTGCTTGCGTTAAAAGTACACAAAGTACGTATGTACAATCTCGCAGCTGTGTTTGAACTGAGAAGTGACATAGATCCAACCTCCGAGAACTCTTTAGAATCATCTGAAGATTTTGTGACCAATACATATATATTTAAGTGTTTTAGGAGGGTAAGGGGTTCTTGGAGGGGTCATATTATCTCATTTACTAATTTTAAACTCAATTGGGCAAGTTACAAATTTTTAGTGCACATGATTCCCTATATTAGGGCCTTCTTGGTTAACTAGGAATTGCAGCGCAAACGTTTAGCTCTAATGCAATATTTAATTCTACGATGAGTTATTTCAAGATATGGTTCACACCAAAATAAAGTCAAAAGATTCCAACAAGGCTCTTTTTCCTTAGCAACCCTTTAGTTTGAGTTTTATTCATAGAAATAAGAGTGTGAAAATGTGGAATTAGCTCTATTTCAACCACTCTTAAAGCATATATGTGGAAGCTATTAGACTAGGCTTGATGAAAAATGTATCTTGATTTACTACTATAGGTTAACAACAGAAAATTTTAAAATATTTGAGAACTACAGTATATATAATATATATTATATAATATCTTAAAATTTTCTGTTGTTAACCTATAATATTTATATTATAGGTTAACAACCGAAATATATTATATTTATAATTTATATATTATAGGTTAACAACAGAAATATATTATATTTTATAATTTATATATTATAGGTTAACAACAGAAATATATTATATTTATTTATATATAATAGGTTAACAACAGAAAATTTTAAGATATTTGAGAACTAGAAGTGAGCTTTCCTCTTTAACTTGAGATGAGAAGTTTCGTTGGTTTTCTTTACCCTCATTCTCATTGACATGACAAATGGGGGATGTAGGTGAAGGACGAAAGGAAGTAAACGCTTATACACAATAGAGAATTAGTTCCAAAGAATTACAAAGACCATTGTATTTTATACCAAGTGGCCTGACAGTAATCGATACTTTCTTGCTAACTCAGGTGACCACAAGAAAGTAAAAATATACTATCAACTTTAACAAAATGAATTTCAATAGCAGTATTATAAATTTATTAAGTAATTATAAAGAAGAAAGTTGAAATTGAAATGTAAACATCGACAAATACATTTGTTGGAGTGAACTTTGTGTCTAACCCTCCAACACTTTCTATTAGTCGACACAAGGAGTTCAAGAGACATTAGGAAGAGGTGATAATGACGTCAGAGTTTGTTTGCAGAGAGCTGATACAAAAAATATCAGCTACTTCTCTTGAGTAGTTCTAGTAGTAGAAAGAGATACGGACAAATACACAGAAGAGAGATGTGCGTGGATCTATTTGCCTTTCTTTTGATTTATTCTTTTTATTTCTTTTTTTTATTATTCTTGAATACATATCTTTACAAAAAGATAAGTTATTATTAGGGAAGATATATATTTTATCCGGTCTAACGCTTCACTCTCGTGTTATAGTGTATTGCTGGTGACAGGAAGTTCTGAGCTACTCAATATTCACACGTTCACCGAAAAACTAAAGTTGAACAGAAATGTGGTCATGTGACGCGCTCTAAGCCATCACAAGATTTCCGCCTCATCGGTGCGAGCTGTTCTGCTGAAGTTCAACTCGTCTCTGCTTTTTCCGCTCTGCCTGAGATGTTTGGCACAGGAGAATCAATTAAATCTCGGGATCGACCGTCTCAAATCAGTGCGCATGCGCATTTGACAACGCATGCGCTCCACAACCGTAAGCAAGCAGACAGCTTCCTTGGCCGTTGTGAGGAGATTTGAAATGACCCGTTAATGAAAATCGTATGTATTAATGTATTGGAATGTGCCACGACACAGCGTTATAATTTGAAAACATACATCTATAGAATGATCTAAAATATATGTTTATCCACTAGGAAATAAAATATGTTGATAATCAGCTGTTTTAAGTTACCGTTGCGATTCATCATGGGTCAACATACAAGCGTGGAAATTGCTGCACCACTAAGGCAGATTCTACTTTATATTTTCAACGAATGCATGAATCAAGATTTAGGGTTCCAGTATTGTTTACTGAGGGTGTATTTTCCAAAATCATTTCCCACCCTCTCGATGATGTAAAATGCCATGTAGGACACATTTTATTAATGAAAACTTAAATTTACATTTTGTTAAATATGGAATTAGAGCTCATCCCAAGGAACACCGAAAATAAAAGAGCCTCCACTCCAATCTTAGTTCAAATTGTCCAAGTCACTTCCGTCTGGAATAATTCAAAAGTATTCAAAAAATCTGAATAGAATTATTGAAGTATAAATTCCGGAAACGGTAAATAAAAATAGAATAACTAAAAGGAAAATAATAAGTTGGAAGTAAATTATGAATGAAATATCAGAAAAATAAAGAAAAATGTAAAAATAAAGATAGCTGACAATGACAAGTTTTCTTGAAATATTCCGACCACATTACACCCTTTATCAGCAGAAGTTGTCATTATCTTGCCAAAAAAAACAGCATCATCTCGGTCGGTATGGCTTAGTTGTGGGTTGGGATTATTATTAGCACCGCGTTTTACTACCCGTTCGGGTTATACGCACTTACGCTAATGTGTAATGGTAGGGTGATTGTGAGATTAAATGGAGGACCTCAGTTTAACGTGGGATCCGAACCACGGTGGAGGTCCTGGCATTACACACATTCACAAGTTGTGAATAATAAAAGTCTTGTCAGAGGTGAAGGAAGGGTTTTTCAATAAGATGACGCCATGGAGAGTTTGTTAGTGGCAAAACTTTTTCAATAGTCTTTCGTAGTGTTTTTTTTAAAGTAAACACTAGAAAACGGCACCAAGATGATACCCGCCTCGGTGGCGTAGTTAGCTAACGCGCTAGTCGTGTTGAGCTCAACCTCTGAGGACGGGTAGATCGAGGTTCGAATCTTGGTCGGGTTAACTGGGGGTGGTGGTGGTCCTAATAGGAATTCCACTCCCCCCTCTACGCAAATGCGGGTTCAATTCCTCTAATTCAACCTTCCCAATTCTTAATCCACTATCGTAATTAGTACTTAAAGCGTATAACCCGAACGGGTAGTGAGACGCGGTGCTAAATAATAAAAATAATAATGCACCAAGATGTGCGGTCAGGGCCGGCTCGAGTTGTATTAACTACTATCTGGGGAATGTAACAGGTTATTATGAATCAAATTCAATATTGCATTGTCACAGTACCATTTATTATAAAGTGTATTATTCTTTTCTAAGATCGCATTTTGTTTTACGGTCACCACACAGGACTGCACACAAATCCCATGTCTTCCCAAACGTTAATAATAACTCTTGTCTGTTCATCTTGTATTCATTTCAAGATCTCAGAACCGCTGTCAACCCCATCACATGTATATGTGGGGTAACGCGTCATTACTCTGATGTATCATTAGTAAATCAGTGCTGCCAATAGACTGGTTGATCTGCTTAGAATTTGGGTTCACATTTGTACACAACATGACGTGGAATAGATACTTTTGCTTGCTTTAGAGGACTTTATCGCGACAAGTTATATATAATACAAGCGAGAGCTTGCAATCGATTTTAGGTGATGTTGCATGTGCGAGGAGAGATGTTTGTGTGAAACTTTTTTATTACTTTTTTGACAAATATAAAAAGCATAAAAAAATTATAAATAAGTTGAAAGTAAGGAGAGGATTTGAATTAGAATTTAAGACTTAGAAACATTGCTCAAAAAATATAAAAAATGGATTAATAAATTTGTTAAGTTAATTAATTGAATAAATTGAAACTGCGGATCAAAATGTATAATCAGGTTAACTTATGGTAATATGATAATAGCATATGTCAAATTATGTTAAGTTAACCTAATTATACATTTTGATCTGCAATTTCAATTTATTCCATCAATTAACTTTTCAAATGTATTCATCAATTCTTTCTATATATTTTTGAGCAAAATATCTAAGTCTTGAATTCTAAATATGAAGAGGTCATTACTTAGAGTTATATTTTATTTTATTCATTGCATAAATGTTTTTAGCACTACATCTGATTACTCGTTCAGGTTATACGCATAATATGTATTAATTAAGTTAATGGGTTAGGGATAGGGAAGGTTGAATTTAGAGAAAGTGTACAAAAATTTTCGTGGAGGAAGAGTGTAAAACCATTTATGAAAAACCACCCTCAGTACACCCGACCAGAATTAGAACCCCCTTTTCCCTGTCACCGGCAGGCCAGTCTATTGCTAGAGTTACACTTAAAGACCACTCGACCACCGAAGCGATTAAACTAAGTGTTATATATCTGATTAATCTATAGAGTAGCTATGAGAAGGGTAGTTATAATAAATGTGTACGTATTAAGAGTGAAGCGAGTCCATCATCTTAGTTCAGTCGTCAGCTCGTTCTGTCTACTAGATTAAGAATCTCGAATTCTATTCTTAGTTTATTGAAACATTTATCATCGGTGAAATTAGATATTCTTCTCTCACAATGATAAATTATTGAACTGGGTGCTGTGTCTGTTTTATCCTCAAGTTTTTTTAAAGTCGTAAGCTGATGTAATTTGTCAGTGCAAAAATATAATTTTAACATCCTAAATAATGAAATATATCTATATATATATAATAAATATAGAAAAGAGGAGGTGTAAAAACTATTGTGATTAATCACATCTGTAGAAACTTTTCCCAAAAAACGTGGTCGAGATTCGAGTCGTGACCTTCTTGTCATTGTAAAAAAAGGAACAGTGTTTTTTTCAGTTTTTATAGCAACACTTTTTTTTCTTTTTGCAAAAGTAAACCGAATAACTAGCCAGTAGAAAAATAGAGTTTAATAATATTCAAATGGTGATATCAAAGATATATCAAGGGGCGTTTGCAGTTTTTATAGCAAAACTTTTTGAGCCAAAATAAGTCAAATATTACTCTAGTACAAACATAGAATTTAATTTTCTTCGCCTGGTGATATTAACAGTTCTTGAATATCTGTCTTGTCATGAGCATAACGGCATTACATGAGAAACTTTTTTAATTGGGGAGAAAAAGATGTCATTAAATTCCAGGACACTTGACAGGTATTCATCATTTGAAGACAATTAAAATCTAGGTTTACACCTGAGCAATATATTTTATTTTAGCCAAACAAATGTTTTGATATAAAAATTGCTTTTTCTCGCGTCCACTTCCATCTCACCTTAAAGATCCGATCTCACCGCTAATTAACCGGGATAATAGTTACAAGACTACGTTCGAATCAGGAATCACTTCAAAGTGCGGGTTTATGCTTTACTCGGGGTTCACGCGTTCCCTGAATAACAACAGCACGTGTTATGCCCTAAACCAATCACAAGAAATCGGCCCGAACTGCGTTTGTCATTCCTCAATAATAGATACAATCTCAGCTCTATCCGCGTTTCTACATCAAATCTGCGTGGAAGAATAAATCAAATTTCAAATACAAACAACTTAACTCAGTGCGCTTGCGCTGTAGAGTTATAGAAAAGCACACAGTGCCATAGCCTGTTATGAGGAGATTTGAAATAACTTGTGAAATGGAACGCATGTATGTGGATGCTCTGAGCGTCATCAAGACACAGAGCTATGTTTTGAAACCATAAATCCTGGTAATAATATAAAAATATATATTTACCCACTGGTAGATAAAATAATAATCAGATGTTTGAAGTTTGCGTTGCGAAGAATCATGGGAAAATATACATATTTACCAGAGTGTGAATTGCAGCAACATTAAAGCAAATTTTACTTTCTTTTATAGCGAAAATATGAATCAAGCTTTAGTCATTTTATAACAGAAACATTGCAATAATTTTAATAGTTCTTTCATTTTAAAGTAATTATTTTTAATTTGTATTGTATTTTTAAATTAAATTAAAATAATTTCGTTGGTCTCAATTGCACTGCTTTCCAATGAATAGAAGAAAGAGGTTCACCAATTTATGGCGCCCATTTTGAGCTAAATTACCTACCGAAATTAAGTTAGGAACTAACCAGTTGGTGAGACAGGCTCTAAAGCTCCGGTTAGATTGGATGAGACTTAGTACAAATACATTTTCATACAAATAGGTAAAAATATTTTCGTAGGACCAATTGGTTATACATTTAATGCAAAGGCGTTGTACATATACTTATATAATCTTCAGTAGGCTTGTGGTTTCAACCAAGTGCAATGGAGCTGTTGTGTGAATTTTACTTTTTGGAAAGTCCTGCGCTAAAGGTTCGCTTGAAGGACAAGAAACGTATGTGGTTGAACAGCTATTTTAGTCAAGGAATGAGAACGGGGAATTGACTAGATCGTTTGAAGATTTCACAAGTACTGTCCATACATTTTTTGAATACACTCCAATCTACATCCGATCTCATAGATATCTCCTTTATGTAATCAAAGTTCTTAGTTCCTCACAGTCCATTTTGTATCAGCTTAAAAACAATTGTTTCGTATCGAAAAATCTTAGGATTTCATGAGAGATCATAATAATATATTGGAATAGCTATAGGCACACACATCCTAATACATATAGTTGTTCGCATCTCGTGACGTCGTGAGGATTCGTAAGAATTCTTATCCGATTGGTGACCTGGCGGTCTAGGGGTAAGGTGTCGCGCTTCTGTGCTTGGGGACCGGGGTTCAATCCTCGGTCGCGGCTCAGATCTATCTGATTACCAAACCCTTCCTTCACCTCTGACAAGACATTTATTAATCACAACTTGTGAATGTGGGGAATGCCAGACCTCCACCGTGGTTCGGATTCCACGTTAAACTGTA
>CABFOW010009113.1:0-15179 GCA_902141385.1 Timema californicum | reverse complement strand
CTGTACCTGTGAATTGTTCTCATCACTCAATAGAACACTCATTGGTCAGGTATCAACATCCCCATGTGAGGTATGTAGAACAAAGATAGTTGTAACTGTAGAGGTTTGGAGGGTGATAGAAAATAAGTTGAGAACTTTATGTTTACATATTCTTTATATTTTGTTTTATTTATTTAATTTAGGTGATGCCATTCACAATGATATCATACCATTATATTGTTTATGTTTTTATCAGTATGTAAACAATACAGCACATAAACCTATGTACAATATAAAATGTATCATAATATCACATTTGTAAACTAGTTGACAATTGTAGTTATTCACAAAAGATTACATTTTACTATTTTGGACCGAGATAAAGTGTCTAGATCTAGCTTGAACAAATGTTTATATTTCTAAATATGTTATTATTGTTCTTAAGTAACTAAAATCTACGGATGGAATAATTTAAATAACAGTTAGTAGTTGATGTGACTTTAGTCAAATCAAGATCCATATTGATCAACTCGTTCTGTAAATGTCACAAAAGAATCTTCCTCACAAATAGTAATTTGGTTTTACGTTCGTAATTTGCTTAGAACCTAATAGTTCTCATTGAATTATTTTCAATTTAGCTTCTTGCTGAGAGGGCATTTTTCAAAATTGTCACACCTGATCTAAATTAGACCCGACTTCAGTGCCACATTCAGCCACCGAGCGCTGTAGTCGTTACACGAGAGTAAGAAGATAACTGTAATCAGGTGTATTGTTTTATTGTATATCAAGGGATAAGATTTGTGATGTCGATGGCGTCGTGATAAACTAATAGTTGATGATAAATTCTCCCAAAATAAATATTTTTCGTGTTAAAGTTAACGTGTTGTTCGCATAGTCGTAACGACATTCCTTGTACTTTCATCAACACTCGAGTTTAGACAATACCCTTAGAACAAGGTTTGTTTGCGAAAACTGGACCGATATTACAAATTAGTGGCACGATTAATTATATTATCCAGATACTAATCATTTTATAACGTAATCATTGCACAGGGAGCTTCTACGAACAATAATAGTATCACATCACTGAAACTAAACTAATGTTTTACTATTTCAAAATACTTTTTTTTTTAAATTGCACTGTAAATGGTATTTTGAATTTAAAAGTGTTATTCTTAAGAGGAGTGGTTTGATACCAAATACAAGGGCCTTTGTTGTGCTTTATTTAAAGTTTAGTTTGTACTATTCGAAGTAAAACCAAACTAAGTTTAGATTCAGAATGACGATATTTGTGATTATAATACCAAGTTAACTGTACTTTATTAAACATAATATGTATTCAAGGAAAATACGTGCTATGGGTGGTAATTATAGCAGGATGTTTCCATATGTACTGTACATTGTGCAGAGTATGTAGTTTGAAAATTGAAACTGAATGTCAAGGAAACGAACATAAGTAAAAACCCTGATATACGGCGAGTAGGTTCTCTCTGTGTGAGTTATATGGCTGCTGAAATACCGGGGGAGGGGGGGGATATTAACCTATCTGGATTATTATCCTCGTTACAGAAACACGATGAACGTCCTTTGAACTGACAGATCTTAAGCCTGTTCCTTTGTTTTTATTAGTCACAATCAGTAAACGAATGACAAACAATGACCATGAATAATTTCACCTCAAGGCTTCTTAAAACAATACGTATTTATATAATTATGAGAACTTGTAGAGAATTAATATTTTTAATAAAACCATAATTATTGCCAATTTTTGTTTGCTCTGCGCTTGTATTCATCTGGTATAAATTTCTCGTAGCTATACTGATGTAATAAGGACGAGAAAGTAGAAATTAGAGAACATTTACGCACATTTGTTTGGATGGAGAGTGGAAAAACCTTTTAGGAAAATTTCTTCCTCGGTATATCTGCCCGGAATTTTAATCCCGACCTGACCATAACTGGCAAACCAGACTTGATTATATTGACGTTTAGTCAGAGCTAGTCTCTTGTTACCTAAAGTTTAAAAAATAATCTGTTACTTTTGATTATTCTCTTAAAAATTAAATGGTAGCCTATGTGTGATCAACACGAGCCAAGAACGTTAAGAGGAGCTTGTTTATTAAACTGCATCCGATTTGTATTCTAAGTCTAGAACTAAAAATATCATCTCAGAAATAACTCACATATATGTTTGTGAGCCAGTATTAATATAAGTCCTTATCAAAATAGATATCTTATGTAACAGTTTAGAATTCAGTAAAGTGATATACAAATTTAAAAATGTACTCGAATATCAGTATTTAAAACACTAAACGTTGATAAATGTATGCTAGTTAATTATGTCGGACATAGACTAGAAATACATTCAGGTTAACAAATACATTGGAATATACAATGACACGTTTAGTAACATTCAATAACATTATTTTGGATGTGTTTATGTTATGAGGTAAACATAAACCAAAATACTTTTCTTGTAGAAGTAAATTCATAATTTTCATACAAATTACATGAAAATCTAATTATTACTCTAAAAAATATTTGACTTGGTTAAACGTAATATAAATTGATAAAACACGTTTCGTATTCGATTGATATTTATAGCATTATATCACTATTCATTCACTCATACCACATTACAATTGACTATACATACACATTTATTTAAGTACCAAATAGATTTTAATTTAATCAAAAGTATAATTAATAGTATCTATATTAACGTTCATTACCAGCAAGAGAATTTCACAGTTAGTTTTGGCTATACATACTAAAATTTAAATAGTAAAAATTTGGGTTTACAATTCTATGTCTACCCTTGAGGAGACCTCAGATAAAACATTAATGATAACTTTACAATATAATGTACATATTTATACAATTTTCTAAAATTTATTAACCTACAATATGGTAATAAGAAAGACATACCAACCCAATAATTATGTTTGATTAGATAAAAAGCGCAACAGCTTTCAATTTCGTTATTTTGAGATCTGATAAGTTCTACGCCTCGTGGCTCTCATCCGTAACTAATTCCTAATATTTATTAGAGATGTTACTCAACTTCTTGGCCCTCACAGTTGCCTTAACTGTCCAACCTGGAGAACTCCCCCCCCTACCCCCCGCTCATTCTGTCGAGGACATTAGAAAGCACAGTCAGTGGGAACCAGACCATCACACAGCTCATTCTGTCGAGGACATCAGAAAGCACAGTCAGTGGGAACCAGGCCATCACACAGCTCATTCTGTCGAGGACATCAGAAAGCACAGTCAGTGGGAACCAGGCCATCACACAGCTCATTCTGTCGAGGACATCAGAAAGCACAGTCAGTGGGAACCAGGCCATCACACAGCTCATTCTGTCGAGGACATCAGAAAGCACAGTCAGTGGGAACCAGGCCATCACACAGCTCATTCTGTCGAGGACATCAGAAAGCACAGTCAGTGGGAACCAGACCATCACACAGCTCATTCTGTCGAGGACATCAGAAAACACAGTCAGTGGGAACCAGGCCATCACACAGCTCATTCTGTCGAGGACATCAGAAAGCACAGTCAGTGGGAACCAGGCCATCACACAGCACATTCTGTCGAGGACATCAGTAAGAACAGTCAGTGGGAACCAGGCCATCACACACCCCCTATCCGTTTATTTACACAAATGTGACAAGGATGAGGAAGATAGTATTTTGAAGTAACGCATCCTGACTCAAGGTTATAAAACTATTTATGAAAATAAAACCTCAATATATCCAAAAGGTAGTCGAACCTCAATCTCCCGGTCCAGTCCATCGCGAGCTCCACACCTTGGACTGTGTCAGTTAAATTGAATCAAAGAGTCACTAAGAGAGAGTTGAGAGGAGAGTATTGCTTCTCAATCATATCTTCGCTTGTAAAATGGTCTGAGGCGTCAGTCTCGCAATATACTGGCCTTTAAATGACGGGGAGGTCGGAGGTACTGAGGGTGGCTTACCATAACATATTCTCCAATATGTCTTCACACATATTCATGAAAACTTGAAATAAATTCAACCTTCCTCTTCCTTAACACTTTGGAGTAATTATTACATGTGCGTATATCCCGGACGGGCAGTAAGACGCCGTGACAAAAAAAAATTGTTTATATTCCTAAGATGTTTACGTTCCCAGCCAATGGTATTGCTCGAAGATTAAATTACCTTTACAAAATATTAAAATGATGTATTTCCCTACAGAGACGTCGGGTCGGCGGGAATAAAAACAGATGGTTTAGTTAAACCTGTTGAGAATAATATTTAACTAACCTTTCAGGAGCGGAAACTTGGGGGTTCGATTCCAGATGGAATGAAAACCCGAGGCGCTTTTAGAGAACTAATCTAAGTAAATTAAAAGCTTCATCAACAAAAATTAAATAGAAATGCTAAAAAGTTTTTGAAAATTAATTCAAACATTAGATACATTCAGTTTTAATTTCAACAATAAAATATTAACATTATTTAGCACCGCGTCTTACTACCCGTTCGGGTTATACGCTTTAAGTACTAATTTCTCTAATGGATTCGGAATTGGGAAGGTTGAATTAGATGAAGTGAACCCGCATTTGCGTGGAGGGAGAGTGGAAAACCATTTAGGAAAAACCACACCAGTTCACCCGACCGAGATTCGAACCTCGATCCCCCCGTCCTCAGCAGTAGAGCTCAACCCGACAAGCGCGTTAGCCAACTACGCCACCGAGGCGGGCTTTAACAGTAAAAAAATGGTAAGATTGTTAACGTTGGGACAAATTATTTTTACAATTAATGTAAAGAGAACAAGGATATTTTTATCTTAGTGATTTTTACAATTAATGTAAAGTGAACTAGGATAGTTTTATCTTAGTTCGACATAAACTTGTGCTATTTACGGTAATTATAAAGGATTGTCACTCAAAACATAAATAACTTAAATAAGATTAGAGTGTACATATTTTAATGACGTCCTACTACCCAAACGGAATATTAGTATCCTTACACTGATGAGCTAGGGACGAGAAAAGTATAATTTATAAGAAATGTAACCACAGTTCGACGTAGATGAGGGAGAAAACCCAGGAAAATAATCCCGAAGGCACAAGGCGGGAGCTTGAACTCCGACCTTCCAACAGCGAGACAGATTATGTGCGACTGACAGAATGGACTAAGGGCGCAATAAATAGAAAATAACTGTTTGAAACGAAACCAAATTCGACAGAAATAATGACAGAATCATCATCTGATTTTTAGGTGACTATTAAAATAGTAGGGAATGTATGATTGGTGGAGAAACTTAACCTAAAACACGGAGACCAATTAAGCGCCCATTATTTCTCCCCTGAAATACACCATGAACTATTAAACACGTGTTCAGAGTTTTGTCCGTGAACTTTCTAAAACCCTCTCGAGTATTAATGCTCCGATATTGTTCCTCCTTGCTCCACATTGGTCTAAAAATGTCTCCTGCCGGGGCTTCGATCGATCGACTGAGTTACACAGGCATGTCATGGGTACAGGAGAGGAGGATATGACAGTATGGGGGCTGTGCAGCCACTATGTAGCAATATTGGAGCTGTGCAGCCACTATGTAGTAATATTGGAGCTGTGCAGTCACTATGTAGTAATATTGGAGCTGTGCAGCAACTATGTAGCAATATTGGAGCTGTGCAGTCACTATGTAGTAATATTGTAGCTGTGCAGTCACTATGTAGCAATATTGGAGCTGTGCAGTCACTATGTAGCAGTATTGGAGCTGTGCAGCCACTATGTAGCAATATTGGAGCTGTGCAGCAACTATGTAGCAATATTGGAGCTGTGCAGCCACTATGTAGCAATATTGGAGCTGTGCAGCCACTATGTAGCTGTATTGTAGCTGTGCAGTCACTATGTAGCAATATTGGAGCTGTGCAGTCACTATGTAGCAATATTGTGAGCTGTGCAGTCACTATGTAGCTGTATTGTAGCTGTGCAGCCACTGTGTAGCAGTATTGGAGCTGTGCAGCTACTATGTAGCAATATTGGAGCTGTGCAGACCCTGTGTAGCTGTATGGGAGCTGTGCAGCCCCTGTGTAGCTGTATGGGTGCTGTGCAGTCACTATGTAGCAATATTGGAGCTGTGCAGCCACTATGTAGCAATATGGGAGCTGTGCAGTCACTATGTAGCAATATGGGATCTGTGCAGCCACTATGTAGCAATATTGGAGCTGTGCAGTCTACTATGTAGCAATATTGGAGCTGTGCAGTCACTATGTAGCAATATTGGAGCTGTGCAGCCACTATGTAGCAGTATGGGAGCTCTGCAGTCACTATGTAGCAATATTGGAGCTGTGCAGCCTCTATGTAGCAATATGAGAGCTGTGCAGCCACTATGTAGCAATATTGGAGCTGTGCAGTCACTATGTAGCAATATTGGAGCTGTGCGGTCACTATGTAGCAATATGGGAGCTGTGCAGCCACTATGTAGCAATATGGGAGCTGTGAAGTCACTATGTAGCAATATTGGAGCTGTGCAGTCACTATGTAGCAATATTGGAGCTGTGCAGCCACTATGTAGCAGTATGGGAGCTGTGCAGTCACTATGTAGCAATATTGGAGCTGTGCAGCCACTATGTAGCAATATTGGAGCTGTGCAGCCACTATGTAGCAATATTGGAGCTGTGCAGCCACTATGTAGCAATATTGGAGCTGTGCAGCCACTATGTAGCAATATTGGAGCTGTGCAGTCACTATGTAGCAATATTGGAGCTGTGCAGTCACTATGTAGCAATATTGAAGCTGAGCAGTCACTATATAGCAATATTGGAGCTGTGCAGTCACTATGTAGCAATATTGGAGTTGTGCAGTCACTATATAGCAATATTGGAGCTCTGCAGTCACTATGTATCAATATTGGAGCTGTGCAGTCACTATATAGCAATATTAGAGCTGTGCAGCCACTATGTAGCAATATTGGTGCTGTGCAGCCACTATGTAACAATATTGGAGCTGTGCAGCCACTATGTATCAATATTGGAGCTGTGCAGCCACTATGTAACAATATTGGAGCTGTGCAGTCACTATGTAGCAATATTAGATGAGTACAATAATTGTATAAAATAAGATAGATCTTTTAGTCCCTTTATATTAATGTTTATTGTGTACAGTCTTTTTGCAACAAACACAATTTATTCTCTGAATATATGTTATTTAAAATATGTCGGTAGAATTCAAAGAGAAACATTTTAATTGAGAAATATAGAACTTCTTTTATAAGTTATTCAGATGATCCTTTATATTCACTTCCCCAGATTAAAGTCTAATAGACCTATGAAGAACAACCAATATTTTGATACATATAATTAAAGTTTAGATCTTTAAAAATAAAAGGTAAAAAAGATTGTGGAGTGATAAATTCAAATTAATTCATTTATTACGTCTTACCATGCGATTCATTTATACCCAAATACCTTAAAATGTTAAGTGTAATTTATTTTCTAATATTTAATTTTTTTTAACCATTTAAAATTTAATTAATTTGATAATATTATTTGGATAGTTACTATCATACATTATTTAAAATCTTTTGAGCTAAACTTTATCAAGAAGACATGTCATATCGAAAATCAATATTGTAACAAACTTATCTCAGTGCAATTTATACTATTTAATTATTTTATTTGTTGCGAATAACCCGAACAATTATATTTGTTTTAAAATAAGACTGCCAACAAGTAATCCATAGCTTAAGTTATAGATAAAAGCACCTTTTCCTAATATTCCATGACACAACTTGTTCACAAAGCTTGTTTAAAAATCAATAGTTGACTAATTACATTCTCCGAGCCAAGGTCGAAGCTTTTGACAGCGATGAAATAGGATACTTAAGAAGAGAAAGGAAGTTTTACTTATTGGTAGACCTGATTATGACACATTGTTTACATCTATCAAGTTTTTACACTGCTTGGGCCTAACGGTTCTCTAAGCCTTCGTCCCATCTTCGGTTTATTGTAAGCTCCGTTTAGGTAATCATATTTCTAGTTCTGCTGGGGTTGAAAGCGCTCAGTTATCTTTAAATACTGTTCCATCTTCATTTAAGTATCCACAGGGTGGTTTAAGAGCCGCCATTACGACCGATTAACCAGGACCAACATTCACAGACTGCATTCGGCAATTAACAACACTAAACATGGAAGTAGTTATTTTGTTTTAAAATAAATATGTTTTTATTTTATTTTTACATTTTGAGACTTAATACTTACAATAGCCCCATGGCTTCTTTGGTGCTGACTGACAGCTTTTAAAAGTTACCAGACCAAATTATGTATCCCTACGCCGAGCCATATGATGATATGTTTAGCAGCTGTCACTTCTGACGGTCAAAATGTAGGTATATACCTAAATGTTGACTGTCAGAAGTCAGCTGTGAGCTGTCAGTCAGCACCAAAGAAGCCGCGGGGCTACTGTACCTAAGCTAAGTGCTATCCGAGGTGTGGTGGTTTTCTTAATGGGGTCCTCATGAGAATGTATTTCGAATCCTGGTAAAATATTTAGGAGAAAAAATGTATTGTAGAGAAGTAGAGAATCTAGAATGTTCGGCGAAGCCTGGTGATAAATAGTCCCATTAAACAAATAAAACACATTAGTAGAAAACCACGCCAAAAATATAATTCTAGCTAAAAAAAATAGCATTCTAATCTCCAACCTCAACATTTTAATTAAAACCATTCGTTAATATTTATGAAAGTATGGGTTTTGTGGTTTCAGTGTTGTAAAAATAGCAGAGCGATGACGGAAGAGTTTCTCTGCGTCCAAAACACAGCGAGTTATGTCGTTGAATAGAAAACTGTGTATCGATCAAACGCAAAATATAAAGGTATACTCCACTGGCCCAGATGATAGCACGGTATTTAGCTGATCTTTACCTTCAAGCGTGTTAAACAGTTGTCTCTCTACTCTACAAAAAATACCGAGTACTTAAGATCTAGAACAATATTGTTTCCTCCATCCAACACCTAGAAATAGTTTGTATGAATATATATATATATATAAAACAATTTTTGTATTGATAACCTAGTATTAGTCTCTAGTAATATATAGTTTTAATATAAGGATGTTAGGAAACTCATGACCCAAACCACACATATAGATTTTTTGAACCAAAAGTAATACAAAATTCCTTCACACTCACATCCTGAAAGCTATGCTAGTACCACTAAACTGTATCCAAAGTTTCATCGTTCAGCGCCGGGAGAGCAAAGCTGTTCAAGCATGCGTGTACAACAGGTTGCATAGGAGCTAGGCGCACGGCATTCCACACCTCGGCATCTTGGAGCCCGGCAGCAGAACATACCACAGTTAATAATAAACAACACACCAGTCCATATAGAAATGGGAATACGATGTGAGGGTCATCATTAACTGTCCTACATCACAGAAGAACTTACCACAGTTAATAGCAAACAACACACCAGTCCATCTAGAAATGGGAATACGTCCTGAGGGTCATCACTAACGGTCCTACATCACAGAAAGTGATTGACATTATTACAGTCACGTTCAGTGATACGCGCCTAGCTCCTATGCAACTTGTTGTGCACGCATGCTTGAACAGCTTTGCTCTCCCGGTGCTGAACGGTGGAGTTTCGAACACTATTTAATGGTATCAGCATAGTTTGCCGGATATAAGTGTACAGGGGTTTTGTATTAATCTCGGTTCAAACAAGCTACTCGTATATGTGCAATTTGGTCTATGAGTTTTCAAACAACCTATATATTTATGTCACATATTTTAATATATATATTACATGTATAATATATGCGTAGACTATATGTATATTTAAACAAATCTAAGTGTTAGATAAGTAATGTTTCCTTTCTCAATTTTTGTCTGCATTGCTACTCGGTAAAATGAGAACACTAAACTAAAGAATGTATTAGATGCCGGTCTGAGGTATAGTTCTGATCCCGCACTAGATCTAGTAATCGTACAAGTGGGGCTGGATGAATTAAGAGGAAGAGTAAATGTTATCAAAAGCTCTGATTCAGTATTTTCCCTGTTACACCTCGTAATTTCCCGGTAGGACGTACGGAATTATAATCCAATAGAAGCGCTGTTGACATATCTTCACTCGTTAGTTTCATCCTGTGATTATATCGTGTAGACATTGGGAAGGCAAAGGTTCAAACGTGTCAACCCCTGATCCAGTAAATAGGTATTAAATAATTATAAATTTACACTGATTATTTAAACGTGGCACTAATATTTCGTAATGATTTATATTCCTGTAAATAATTAAAATCTGTTGAAAACCCGCAAACAATAGAAATAAATCTAGTTTAATTATATAAACCAGAAATTGTGACTGAAAAGTAGACACATATTAATGAGCATTGATTTTATCAAAATAAAAAACAAATAAATTTATAAAACAAAATCCGTTAATAGACACAATTAAACTAGATTACATTAAATCTACCAAATTATAACCTCCCCTATTTCACACAAAAACTGTACAAGATTAAAACGAGGGAGCTTAATTGGGGCACGCAGTTGAGACTCTGTAGCAATTTCATTGAATTATTTGTTTAGAATGATTCCCTTAAACGGCATTGGAAGATTGAATTCGGTTCATGTCCTATTTTCCATCTTACAAACTTGATAATTGTTTAGATGAGCTAATTAATTCTACTATTTGAATTACAACCCAATCTAGCTCTCTCCAGCACCTGGCTCCCAACTTTCAGTCGCTCTGTTTTGACTACCTCGAGGAAATGTCAAATGGGAGAAGGCAAGAACGCTCTATAGGACACTTCATCAGATGGCCCCCAAATGGCTTAGAGATCGAGAAAAGCCCCTAATGAATCCAGTTCAGTGTCTATCGCAAATATGTACTGAATATATTGTTAATCACTGATGGACTGTCTGACTTACGGGCATCACCGAACAGTCCCGACAATCACCGAGCAATTCCGAGCGTCACCGAACAGTCTCGATAAATACCGAGCAGTTCCTTACAACACCGAGCAATATAGACAGTCACCGAGCAGTCCCGAGCGACACCGAACAGTCCCGACAATCACCGATCAATCCTGACAATCACCGAGCAGTTCCGACAATCACCGAACAATCCCGACAATTACCGAGCAGTTCCGAGCGACACCGAACAGTCCGACGATTCCAGAGCAAAACATTCTTGTCTTGTCTTGAATTCAGTCACACGCTCGCTTTTAGTCAGTAGAGTCAAGGTATGCACAAACTTAGGTACTTTAATTAAGATTAAAAAACGCGAGTCAACAGAAATAAAAGCACATATCTTTCAAGAGGAGATTTAACTAAACAAACAATATATCGTACATCTTAAAATTCAAACAAAATTAATTGGTAAGATCCTGTTTATCAGCGTTTTTCTGCCACCAAGGTTATATTAGGATAACTTGTGTGGCAGAATATTAGGCTATTTAAGTCCTTGAGCAGGACGATTAATCAAGACACTCGCACCAACCTCGTTGGCCGCATGATCTAAGGCGTCACTCTCACAGTAAACTGTAAACTGTCGATGACAGGAAAATCGTGGTTAGAATCTTGGTCGGGTCTAGTGAGTGTTTTTTTAAAAATGGGTGTCCACTCTTCCTACACGCAAATGTGGGTACATGTCCTATAAATATAGCCTTCATCAGCCCTAAAAACCATTAGTGTGATTATTACATAAGCGTATAACCCAAACGGTTAGTAATACGTGGTGTTATTAAGAAAATATACTCGTGTCATGTGAGACACTGCTGTCAATTAAGAGTCCCTGTTTAGTCTGCTGCAGGATGGTCATCCTGGAGTCTGGAGGAGAGAGAGGCTCTCACACTATGGTGACGTGCACAGGGTCGAGTCTGCTGCAGGATGGTCATCCTGGAGTCTGGAGGAGAGAGAGGCTCTCACACTATGGTGACGTGCACAGGGTCGAGTCTGCTGCAGGATGGTCTGTCCTGGTTGAGCGGCACCAACGAACCGGAGAACCCCGGTCCACATTCAGACAGTACGAGGGTCTGAATGTCCATGGCGGACTTGGTCTTGCGAGGAGGGTTGGCCTGGAGGGTAACCATGGTCGCCGAGCTGCCCACGAACACCGAGTTCTGACGAGGCCTCAGCAGACCCCGAGGGGTGCTACCTGGGTATTGGGAGTCCATGTCCAGGCAGTTGATGTTGAACTTGGAGAAGGTCCGGTGCTGAAAGGGGCAAACAACCACAACTTCATCAGACACATCCCAATGGCTCAGGCTATCCGCTGTCGAGGGAGATATCAAGGGGACATGTTCTAAAACACCCCTTCTCAGACCTATTGGCTGAAGAGGAGAGTTGTACAATTCCCCGAAACGTCTTCGCCCCCACACGTCATACAAACCAAGCCACCATATTGGGTTCACAATCTCACACAGTTCAAGAAAGACAACCGAACCACTGGATACCTTGAAAAGGCTCATGCATCAGCGAGCAATTAACATGAAGTTAATATTGGTCTATTTACGTTAATGAATGCTTCACTGCTTTCCTTGAAAGTTTATTTCCAACCCACCCCTTGATTTTCTATTGAAAACTTTGGGTTAAAAACAATTGCCTTACTGAGGGTGGACTGCAAAGATAAAGCACAATAAACCTATATGACAGCTGAAAAAAATACTAGATCTACTTTCATGTCAAGTAATGTGATCTAACCAATAACCATGAAATAACAATAATAATATATAACAAATTTACCAATATTGATTGTAAACAAAATATGATTGTGTTTTCTAAAATACTCCGATGGAGATAACAGCTGATTAATAGGTCAAAGGTCAAGTATGACCACAGGCAATGAGACAGTTTTCTTAATATTGGTGGTATTTCCTCCATCCTGAAGGTACAGTTCCTATTACTGATCTGACCAACCTCTCAGTTAATATTGGTGGTATTTCCTCCATCCTGAAGGCACAGTTCCTATTACTGATCTGACCAACCTCTCAGTTAATATTGTAGCTACAACTTCTGGTCGAGCCTCATTCTTATAGCTCTGCATTCTGCCTCACGTCAGGGTAAAACTCGAAATATCGTCTCTGATATAGGGCTTGGTTGAGTTTAAGGTGCGAAGCCTCAATGTCTATGTGGGTGTCTGAGATCAATTATTATTATTATTATTATCATAAGAGTGTTCCTGTTGGTATTCCGTAGAGGCGTGATAAGCCAAGGAAGTTTGTTAGGCGGTAATGTTTGGCGAGTTAAGAGGTAGCTTCAGCCATTGAAGCGTGAGCCGCTGAGTTTCGGATTTAGCTGAAGTGTTAAGATTGAAAATAAAGGCGTTATCTCGAATTCACGAACGTTAATACTCTTTTAACAAATGCAAGCGCTAACAGGGCATACCTTTCTCTAAATAGTGCCGCTAATATTGGCACTAAAAACATGCCTTTCTCTAATTAGAGCAGAAAACACTAGCGCCAAAAGATCAAGGCCTTTAGCGTAACAAATACTGGCACTAAAAGATGGCGCATCTTACAAATTCATGCAAGATAAAATACAAGGCCTAATATTGTTGTTTTTTTCAAGATTCTTAAAGATTTTGCTTCTTCCATTTCTGTTTGGGAAGTTTTCATAATAACTTTTAAAGCCACCTTGGTCTGTTGTAACAATTGTCTTTGTGAGTGTCTCCGAGCTCCCGAGAGGACTTGAAGCGAATAATCTCAACTTCAAGGAGACGATCCAAGCAAACGAGGGAATGTCACCACGGAATATCCGACATCGACGGAATTCCCTGAATTCCGAAGCAGAGGAGCTAACTCTCAGAGATAAGCGCGGGCCAACCACAAAGTGGGTATTTTATTAAAACGGAACGTTCTACTTGAAATTGGCTTTTTATTTATTTAAGTAACACGCTTAACCCACGCGTTGTTAACAGCTGCCTGCATCGGTGGTCTCGCGGACTAAGAGAAAGGATAATTTATTCCGGTTTGGAGGCTGGGACTCGTATCCCAGGCGTATGGACTGAGGGTGTTTTCCCCCCTAGATTATTTCTGTACCCCTCCATGCAAATACGTGTACATTTACTTTAAGTTCCGCCTGCCTCATCCTTATCCCGTGTGTAGGCCTATCCCAAAGGGGCAATAAAACGGTGTAGAATTTATTTTAATCAACAGCTGAATACTAAAAGAGGAGAGTAGGACAACTGAGAGGAAATGTACTCGCATCAAAGAATGGGAAAAACCCAGGATAAAATATACCTAGCCAAGATTCTCTCTATCAGCGAGTAGTCCCTGGTGCATGGGACACTGTTATAAAACCTGGTCAGTTTGTCCAACTGTTATCATGAAGGTTCCTAACATCGTCTTACAAGGTATCGACTGTCATATGTTGCTACTTTAGACCCTGCTAGGGACAGATAGGGACAGTACCTGCAGCCCTATGGGCCCTGCTATCTCCACCAAGGGACAGCTAGATACAGTGCCTGCAGCCCTATGGGCCCTGATATCTCCAACAAGGGACAGTACCTGCAGCCCTATGGGCCCTGCTATCTCCACCAAGGGACAGCTACGAGACAGTACCTGCGGCCCTATGGACCCTGCTATCTCCACCAAGGGTCCCTATGGGCCCTGCTATCTCCACCAAGGGACAGTACCTGCAGCCCTATGGGCCCTGCTATCTCCACCAAGGGACAGCTAGGTCGGTGCTGCTGTTGGAACTTGGGCTGGTATGGCTCCAACATACGAATCTTCCCCCATCTGTTGAAGAAGAGTGCTATAGCAGCCACCCACAGCACCAACACTAGTAGCACAATGAGGGCCTCCTCGGCTCGGACGATGATGGCGGGGGGAGGGGGGTCAAGAGAATCTCCTGGGGATGGCTCAGGGGAGGGAGGGGAATACATGGGCACGTACACCACGTAGTGATCTTGGTCCTGCGCATGCGTGGAGGTCATTGTGATGATGCTTCTGTTGGTCTCATTCTGTGTCGACTGCTCGTCGGAAACTCCTGCAACCGACACAAGGAACACGTCATTAGACTAATCTAATATACAATAAACACAAGGAACACGTCATTAGACTAATCTAATGTACAAGGAACACGTCATTAAACTAATATAATGTACAATGAACACAAGGAACACGTCATTAAACTAATATAATATACAAGCAACACAAGGAACACGTCATTAAACCAATCTAATGTGAATCGGGCAGCCCTCCGGTTGTAACAGTAGAAACGCGTTTATCCGG
>CABFOW010009111.1:0-15188 GCA_902141385.1 Timema californicum | reverse complement strand
TGTGTCATTCGAGCTCTATCAGGCCGGTGACGTCACGTCTTGAATGAGAGAGGACCACCTCCAGAGCCGTAGTGAGACAGCCTTTACTATATAGCCCTGGTATATACACGTGAAGATTTATTGTCAGAGATAATTGTATCAAATAATCGTCGGATAGATTGGCTAAGAAACGTCTTCAGATAAATCGAACGTTACCAATTAACGTATCGATACATTGTTATAGAATATAGCCCATATGCAAAACCCGTCAACTCCACGAGAAATAATGTTCGGATAGTCGCAAAAAACTTATAACAACTAACCTGACAATGATAAATTATATAAACTTTTAACAACAATCAAAGAAAAAGTATTTTGTTTAACTAACTAAAGCTGTATAACATCACTCCAATAGAAATGTAATTATTTTAATTGTAAGTTTGGATTTAACAAGTTTTGCATCTGTACAGTCGAAATAACATGTTTTGCGTCTGTATCGTTGGCCATTTGCTTTTAGAATCAACTTACAAAGCCTCTTATATCCATAAGAATAGGGTTTTAAATACAAATTTAAATAAAAAAAGAGTATTTTTCTTAGAACAAAAGACTGTATTAATACATAGAAAAATTATAGATCATGAAGGAATATTAGTTTACACCTCTGAAAGAAAAAATGCGTGAAAGTCCAACACAAAACAAATTAACAAATGTCCTCAAGAGCATCATTTTCTGTCAAATCATAATCCATCTCTTCTTCTTATAAATTCCCGGTCATCAAAAGAACTGGGTTCATTTGCTCAGCAAAAGCTTTATTGTAAAATTGAAGCCTTGGTTTTTCATACCACTTCTTACCAAAGTGAAGCGTAAGAAGACGTTTAACGTCTGTGATTTTAGCAGGCCTCTAAGTCACTCCTTTTTGTACCTCAGTAAGCTGAGAGTTTCTAAAAGTCTTTCCTTATTTGCACAGCGTTTTAGCCTCACCAATTTCAAAATTATAAAATGGTTCACCCTGAACCAGGATAGTTTTTCCAGTTTTACTTAGTTTAGAAACAATCTTTTTGGCTTTTTGAAACTGAAAATCACACTGAGCTGGCTTTTTCAATACTTAATCTGAAGCAAGTTTTCAATCGCTCACTTTACAATCCGTACCTAGGTGAAAGACAGTAAAAAACCTGCAGGTATTCCTCCAGCTTTACCTTTAGACTTTTGGCCTTGAACTGTCGTTCAAAATTACCAAATAACCGAACGGGCGGGATAAAAGACTGGCCCACGATCGTGGAGCATATCACACCTTCCTTTACTTGTGGGGGAGTCTTTAGTAGCAACCAGTGTGAAAGAATATATATATATATATATAAAACAGTCTTATTTTTATTTTGTCCACCACAGCCGTCAGAAAACAGGTGGACTGTGGGGATTTCATCAAGATCCAAACCAGACAACCTGGGATGTAGTGTGGATGCGATTTGCACAGATTCATTAGAAAAGTGATTTTCTGTCCATGCATAACAAAAAGTGTTTTTTTTTATTGTTGAAATACCCTCACAAATAGTAAAGTTATATAAATAGAATTGACGTCGGTAATAAACCTCCTGGTCGGATATTTTCACCAACACCAGTTCTTCTAACAATCATAGCTGAGAACTGTCTCATGGTCATTTCCCTCGCGTAGTTTTTCATAAAATGTATCAGCCCTGTTCTTGTGTACTTTGAGTTACACTTCCGTTTTCTGTTTTTTATCTTTGTTTTTCTCATCAGCAATTTTATTCTCTATACATGTACACGCTGAGCATTTATCTGTATAGGGTGCGTTAAAACTTATATTAAATTTGTCAATGAAAACATTTCTGAAAAATTCATATTCAACCTTGAGTTGCCCCTCCGGGTGCTTTTCGTAGTACTTTTCACACATCTTTCTTCGAGACAAATCATTATTTAGGTAGGTACTGCTTGGTTCTAATTTCCCCCTATAGTAATGGTTTTGAATGGGTATAAAAGTTTTGATGAGGTCTTTGACAGCTTGTCTTTTTAAACTGTATTTTTCAACTTGAAGGGCACCTCCACGACTTTCACACCTTATTCTAGATATTTTTTACACAGCCGTTACACTCTGTCTCTACTTTCTTGTAATATGCCTAGAAATGCAGCTCATGTGCCTAGGGGCACCATATTTCTAAATGCAGCCCAGGTGTTTATTGTAACTGAAATAAAGACAATATTCAAACACGAACTGAATTCATTTTCCTTATACTGTGTTACTAGTGCTTTAATGGGCTAGGGAACTAGACCATCCATTTGCATTCTCATGGTCTAATATATCTGCTCAAGTCCAAGGAGCGTCTATGCTTAATAAAGGCCATAAATTATATGTACAGCATAAAATCCGCCTTATGATTTGTGCAATATTCACTACTTTTTTGTTAAACTTTGTCTGTGAACCTATTTATTTAAAGAAATTTCTATCAAATTTATGTGTATTATGATGCATGAATCAGTGATATCTATAGCTTTAATTTTTGCTCAAATAGGTAAGCCTTGGGATTAAAAGAGGAGTTTGGTTTTATAAGAGAGAAATAATGTTTACCATGGTGTACTTGGTAAAATTAAAGGCTAAAAAAAACTTACAATAATGTAAATGTGTGTAATCAAATTAATGGAACTTTAAAATATATTCGAACTTTTAACATATTATTAGAAAAGTGTATACTTATAGACCAGTTGGAAAGGTTGACATATCTTAAACTACGACTAAAACATGAATATTCTTCCAAAGAAAAGGTTAGGCCTTGGCATTTAATCCAAAACAAGACCACTAGGCATAAATAATATACTTTATTATAGTTAATATAAGAGACACACAAAAAAAAGTCAACCGTCTACATACTAGGCCAATACTATGCCTTTTAATTAATAATTTGGATAATATTTGCTTGACTTACCTATTTCACTGGGTACTTTGAGATGCAACGTCTACATTAACCACATCTTTAACATTTTGCATTTTCCCTTAGTAAACTCAAATCTTAAAAATAGCATTGTAGATCTTTTAGGAAATAACATTAATCAAACTCTCACACACAGCTTTATCCAAACTCTTACATACTTTAAACTTAATTAGATGTAATGGATGATGTTTCATTCACAAACATAATTAATATATAATTTAAAAATGGCAAAAAAGTAATTGTTTTGAAACTTAGTGAAAGCTTTTTTTTTATCTTATCAAAGGGTCCGAGTTTAATCCATGTGTATAGTGAAGTTATATAACATATATTTGAGTAAAGTGTTTTATTTGATTGAACAAAGTAGGTTTACCTATACATTTGTGCTCTCCATTTGTATTAAATTGCATGTTTCATATTTTTAACACAACAATGAACATAAATGTGCAGTACAAGTTCAACCTTTTTTCAAAATATATTGCTGATGGAGGGATTGATCTGAATCTTAGAATAAATAGAATTATACAAAACTATGTAGGTCTACTCGATATTGATATTTATCAATCTTGAGAAATATCATTTTAGAACTTAATTTTTGTAGAACGCTGCTTTCTTCTTCTTTTACGAGTAATAATTTTTATTACTGCAAAATTTATTGTTCATGTAAGCTACTGTATGCCTACTTGTAATTACTTACAAGTACATTTTCAAACATTGACATAATTAAAGAAAATAACTGGTTTCGAGTTACCGGTAGGCCTATTTAAGAAAAGTTTGGTCTCAGGAATATATTCCTACTTTAACATTTAAAGACGGGAATCCTTATTATATTTCAACATCATTTTGTAAATTAAGCTATAATATGGTACTAGGATGAGTTATTGGATTTTAAAATCTATTTCAAATTGTTAATAAAAATAAATGTGGAAAGTAAGTTTATTTGATAAAGCAAGCGCAAGTGTAGTGTGGAGTTTGGGAACCATGGTTCTAGATCATAAATTTGAAGTCTCACCGTCAAAAATCTACATAAAAGTAATTGAGTGCACATTTAATTATATTAAAACTTAAATAAAATTAATTATGGAATGAGTGTGTTGATAGTAATTTGGGAATTTCACTTTTACACCCAAGTCTAATAAAGAGTCAAAGAAGGAAATATTAAAGAGGTCCAGCCCTTGGATTTAAAATGAGATGATTTCTGGTGTTTTCTCACACACAACCGTTTTTTTTTACTATACAAATTCGTCGTAGATAAAGTTTGTGGAACATAACTTAATATTTCAAGTGTACCATATAACTAATGTTCAATTAGTGTGTTGAATTATTTTAATTATTTAAATCTTTACAGGTAAGTTCTTCACCAAGGGCAAAAATTAAAACATTTACATATCCTGAAGACTTATTGAAACTATAATTGCTATTAATTACAGCTAAGAATACATTTTCTTGGCATTTTATTAAGCTGTCATAACATTATTATTAAACCATAGCTATATATGTATATAGGCTAAATGAAAGTTAATTAGTGTGATACACACATACTACACCTAGATGCATCAAGTCATATAGATAAATCACACTAAAAAAGTTTGCACTGCGAAACAAACTAAACCAATGAATAAAAATAGTTTTACTGATATTAGTAGCTACTCAAACTCTGGTATTGGATCAGTATCGAACAAAACAATATTTTTTTTTGCTGTCTTCACTCATTTTGGGATTAAATGTTTATTAGGGTGGACTGTGGAGGAAGAACAAATGATACTATTTATTAATTCTTGCCCATTTTTTTTGCATGACAAGCAACTTTAGCATCCAATCTCTTCTAGTTCATCATAATTCTTAGCTGTTTTTTCATCTTTGTTTATCAATACAACCTGATGCCTCATGGGGCGAGTGGCGACCAGTCTACTACTCCTTCCTTTATCAATGAGCACGGTCATCACAAAGTAAACAAAACAATCCTTTGTAAGGCTCAATAAACTCAATTAACTCACGGGTACACCAAGTAGATGAAGCAGAAAAGTTAATTATGCATTTCGATACCGATAATTAGTGTTATCGATACTTTTCTTTCGATACTAGTACAGTATTAATATATTTTTCTCCATAATTTTAATGAGTAGGCCCCATACAGTATTGATGTTTTTCTTTCGATACCACATGCCTAGTCTCAAACAAAAGCCACACTCACATGAATATCATCCCCTGGGCTATAGGAAAGGTCAGAAACAAATTACTTCATGAGGTCCTAGGGTCTTTATTGGTTTGTGTGATAAGTAAACTTGCACCGTAGTAGGATTCAACATATAAAGTCGTTGAAAAACATACCATAGCTATTTAAAGGAATGGAAATATCCCAACATAGCACTCAAAGTATTTTAACATCCAATAAATAAATAATATGTTTATTATTATAAACTAACCCAACAAAACAAACCTTCCATGCAACAACAAAATGTGTATTCATGAACACACTTTCTCAATAAAAAATATTTCCAAAAATGTATTAAATAGTTTATTTCAAAAATATAACCATATTTAACATTAATTTGTTTTCTTATTTACTCCCGTGTGGAAGGATGGTCTCGTGGGAAGGAATATTCATGCAAGTTCTCAGCTAAACACATTTCAGGCAATGCCACAAAATGTGGTTCAATGTTATTTTATAACTTTGGTAGGCCAAAGTACAGCTATCATTTTCTAATACCATAAGGTAGGTGTAAAGTCAATTTTAAAATGGTTATTGTTTGATTCACCTTATTATTTTTGTACGTACTTAAAAGTAAGAAAAAATTGATTACAAGGCCTGTAAGGAAAAAACGATTAAAGATCGTAATAACATTATGCCCTGAAATTTATGTTCCATTAAAACACAGACATACCTTATAATTAGAGTAAAGCTCTATTAAAAATGGTTTTGGATTATATGTTACATGGATATATAGTTATTATATAATCCAATAATTGTTTATTGACATGTCAAGTAAGCTAACCTATATATGTGATTACTATGATTATTAACACTGTTTGGAAGAGTTTTAGTCCGAGTTAATTTTTCAAAAACAAGTTATTCGAAAATTGACTAATCGAAATCAATTCGCCTAATACAAAACCATCAAAAGTAATTTTGTTGAAAATTTATTTTTCAAATCATAGGTTTTCTGAACAATAAGTTTGTCGAAACCATATTTTTCAAAAATCAATTTCGTGAAGTGAATTTACCGAAAAGAGATTGTTCGACATTCAAATAATTGAGAATTCTTTTTTTGAACAATCAATTTAGCGAACTGCGAGTTTTCCAAAAGCATTTCATCGAGGGCTATTTTTTTAAAAAATATTATATATATCTATTGAAAAAACTATCCAAAAATGCTATCATAAAAACATTTAAAAAAATTATATTAATAAAAATTCAAAACTTTTTTAAAACATTGAAACAACAACTATTCATTCCATTTAAATGTATTCTTTACAATTCCACACTACCCAACAAACCAAATTGAAGTAAATAATTTTTATATTTATTGATTATTTGTTTTAATAGTTATTAGACCTAATACTATTAACACTTCCAAAATAACTATCATAAAACAAGTTTTCTCAAAATATATTTTTCATAGATCATTTTTCTTAAATTTATGAATGCACAAACCCTTTTTAAAACACTAAACACATTTAATCAAAATATTTTTTATATATCAACACACACAACTCAGCAAATTGAAATAAATTTATTGTTATTTTTATTGGCTATTTATTTTAATGTTAATATTTTTTACGGATGCAAATAAATTAAAAAAACCATTTTCAAGGTATTAAATGTCATTAAAAACGATTCTTTACACATACACTAGTATCAGTACCCTATGTTGTGTGAAATAGCTCGCAAATAGTCACACACGTTCCCATGTTGGGCCCAGCCAGAAACAATTCACCTCGACCTTTCCATACTGTTTCGGTATTTCTTACGTTGAAGAGGAGGTTTCTGCCCACTCATGTACTGTTCGATACACACCTCATTGAGAGAATTCTCCATCCCTTTTGCTGGGACAAATTTCCAAATACTGGGATGGCTTGTTGAATATGTTATTGAAACCCTCTCTGCCATCCTTCTATATTGTTGTTTGTCTTGGGTAGCCCCTGTAGAACACTATCATAACAGTTCCAAATTTGGTATGTAAATTGAAGGGTGGCGGCCCAAATGACATTCTGGACACCCAATTCACATGTCTTCAAAATAATCTATAATAAGTTGTGCTTTTTGGGGCAATACTTTGATATTGCACAAGGAATCAAAAGTGTCATATCCTCTTCAGTAGGAATAAATGCAAGAGTGGGTAACATACGAAGCTTTAAAATAAAATTGGTATCATTCTCATAACGTTTCTAACCATGTGTTTGAATTTTACAAAAAATACACTGGCAAAAATGGAAGAAACAGCCATGATGATTTGTAAGAGGATACTCATCCTTCACTGCATTTATCATTGACATCTCAAGGTCATTCATAAAGGGTTAGAAGCTGGCTCTAGCTCTTTCACCTTTCTTAAAGACGAGAGTAAGCTCCTTGTATCTTGTCTACTACAAGTGCATACACAAGTGGCAAGGAGTTATTTGCTTCAAATCCGTGAATAGTATACAACTGCTCAATTAGGGGTGAAACAGTCTAGAAGGTCCGTCAGTATACCAATGCTTGGAACGTCCAAGATGCTGTAGGGTTCTTCGAGTAGAAAATATAAGTATACATTCATCTTGAGGTCTTGAATCATACATTAGAAACTCTTCTCCATTTACAGTTAGCTTGTATTCACCAGGAAACGCAATGTCACGACGGAAAATAGGAAAAGCTGGTCCAATTGTTCATTTCGTATTCGGCACACTAGGTAGTTTTTCAACGACACTTTGACCAGCTCCACTCGAGACTGAAGCCATGATACAAGTTGGTGTATCGCGGGTGTTGTTTTTTTGCCGTGTCACGGATATTTCCCATTAGATTCTCTGTATCCACATGACTAGTGTCCCCTAGATGATATGTTCCTTTTCCTTACTTAAACTAGTATCAGATTCTTTTAAAACTCGCACTCCAAAATTTAAACTTTGAAATCTTTCACACTTCCACTAAAGTCATTTTACTAAGTACTTTCGCAGCCATGGTGGAAAATATAAATTCTCACGCAACACTATTGTATACACAATATCTGAGCCTACACACTTAGAAATGAACAACACAAAACTTATAATATATTATGTACAGTTCATATCCATTTCTACCCAAACACGACATAGGGCTGTCTGTTGAATCCTCACTGAACAAGCATCAAGCTATACAGAGCACAACTTAGTGCTGTCTGTTGAATCCTCACTGAACAAGCATCAAGCTATACAGAGCACAACTTAGTGCTGTCTGTTGAATCCTCACTGAACAAGCATCAAGCTATACAGAGCACAACTTAGTGCTGTCTGTTGAATCCTCACTGAACAAGCATCAAGCTATACAGAGCACAACTTAGTGCTGTCTGTTGAATCCTCACTGAACAAGCATCAAGCTATGCAGGTTTTAAGATGAAATACACATACCTGCAGACTCACTGTCTTGTATGGACCGGATTGACTGTCATATTTTGTTTTTTATCTAACCTACCCATCACCCCCAGCCAACAACACCCCACCTCGAGTAAACTTATTTAACTTATTTTAGCATGCCAGGATAATAGCACTGTTCTGAACTAAATATAAATAATGGTCCTTGTCCAAAGTAATTGAAATTTGTTAATTTTTTGAATTACAATTTTCTTCTCTCATGAAGGGGCTTTTCCTTTGCATAATATTTATTTCCATATTGACAAAATTATGATCCCACTATGATCTCATGATGGAACTTTCCACAAATCATGAAACGTTCATTTGTAATTATTTTTATACATTTTTTTTTAGAAATTAAAGGTCAAACATGTATTGTATAACCTTGATATTAAAAAGTATATTAAACTAATGCTGCTAGGTGTCATAAAATCTTTATAAAATAAGCTAAAATTATTATTTTTGTTTCAAGACTTCTCTTTCAGTTCTAGATTGATTAACAATTTATTTTGTCGGTGAACTGGCGGTCTAGGGGCAAGGTGTCAGACTTCTGTGCTGACGGCCGGGGTTCAATCCTCGGTCCCGGCACAGATTTATCTGATTACCAAACCCTTCCTTCACCTCTGACAAGACATCTTGTGAATGTGGGGAATGCCAGGCCTCCACTGTGGTTCGGATTCCACGTTAAACTGTAGGTCCTCCATTTCATCTCACAATTACCCTACCATTACACATTAGCGTAAGTGCGTGTAACCCGAACGGGTAGTAAGACGCGGTGCTAATAATAATAATAATAATAATAATTTATTTTGCAATCATGTGTATAACCTGAACAGGAAGTGTCACATTGCTAATATTTTATAATTGTGGGTCAGTAGAAAATTGTGATTTTTTTAAATATTTCATGGGCTCATAACTTAAAAGCCATAGTACTGTAGATACAAATCTTAAAATTTGGACTTTTTATTATCTCTGGGGGTAGGTGCTAGGTGAGCCAAATTTGAAAAAAAAAATCCAAGAAGGTAAATGTTTTTCCATTGGATCACTTGACATGCTTTGTGCAACATATAGTCCTCCTGAGTCGAAGGTGGCTGTGTTATCTGTTAGCTCACAATCTTAATCGATCGCTCATATATAGCTGTCACTTTCCACATGTCCATAATAGACTCTGCCTTAAAATATAAGTGAATAAGGACTCCTGGATATCCCAATGGTAAGAGCATTGGCATAAAAAGCCAATGGTCCTCGGTTCACTTAACATTTCCCGGTGTCATTTTTCAATTTAAAGAATACAAAGTACATTGCTATCTTATTTCCAAAAGCTCGTAACACTGATTTTATTTCATTTTATGATTGTATGATAAAATAGAAAAGGCACTAGATTCCAAGACCCTTCTACAATTTTAAAAAATCTGATAATTTGATATTACCACATTGCATTTTTTTTATAACAATCACATTTTGCCTTCAGAAAATATTTTCTTTTTTTATGTTACAAGATTTTGTAAGTAAGCTAACAATATGACACATAAAATACACGTTTATACAGAATCTAGAAAAACATTAATATCAAAATAATACTTTTGTAATTTTAATAAGCAATTTTTTGTCATAAAGAGTGAAGGAGTGTTTGTGTGTTTGCTTATTCTTGTCACTAACAATCATACTCTAACACACACCTGATTAGAAAATATTTTCAAATGTTTAATCTCCATATTTCAGATGGCATGTCCGCACCAAAGAGAACATTGCTCGAGTTCGTAAAGATGAAGCTCAAGCAGCCGAAGAGGAGAAGGAAAGACAGAGGAGAACCTTTCTTGCCGTATGTTGCATCCACAGCTACCATATATGACACGTTTCAAGAACTTTTAAAATGATCAATACCATTCTAAAGATTTCTCACAATTAAAACTGTTATTTTGTGATATTTTATATTGACATATGTGCAGTATTAATTGAACAGTTTTGACTTTAACCTTCTGAAAGGTATTCTTGACCAATAAATAGTTAGTTAAATTAGGGCTGGGTCACTTGAGAATTATTAATCCAATCACTGCCTATAACGGCACACTTGGTTAAGCCGATGATCGATGATCGCACTGACCTGCAAAAAAGCAATTTTCTCGCTGGTAGAATTGAAAGCATAAGAGAAGGAGTGGGGGTTGTTTACTAGTCATGTTTGAAGGGACGTGTGTGGCGACCCATACTTGGCAGTTTGACAATAAAGACATAGTGAGTGAGAGAGATATTACTAGAGGGTAGATCTCAAGGTCAACACTTTGGGTGCAAGGGACTGAAGAAAGTGTGAAAGAATGAGAGAGTAAATTTAAGGGCTGGTATTAAAAAAAATCAAAGCTGGTTCATGACTACTGGACTGCTCGGAATAGTCTTCACCTTAATTACCTATTTTATAAATATCAACTGATAGCTATATTTAATGACTCTAAAATATTCATTTTGTCTCACTATTGTTTGGTTAGAGTATATTATTTAAAATAATAATAATAATAATAATTGCTAGCTATTATTCATGGAAAAGATGAAAACAAATAAACAGAATTTTAGCCATTGAATAACTTTGTGCTAGTTTGAAATAATCATTAAATATTATTAATGATTTATGCTCACAATTGAACATTTTAGATTTATATCAAAGAGGTATGGATACTAACCTGCCTTGTACTTCCCACTCACCCTTTTTCAAATTGTTGCCACAGCTTATTTAACCCTTTGAGTGCCAATGTCGCTCAGAGCGATACACGAAATAGTTGATAAAATTGCCAGTGTTGCTCACAGCGATCCCATGTTTTCGAGCTCTTAGTTCAGTATTAAGTCAACAGGTAGGGTACATTTTATTTCCCCTGCATTCTCTTATGTTCAAGATAATTTTATTTGTCTTTACAGAGTTTCAATATATCGAACATGAAAATTATTTTATAACTTTTACTTTTGAGTTTTATCTTTGGCATTGTTTATAAACATGGCTACTAAAAGAAAGCTGTGATTCAAGACACAAAATACTTGCAATATTTATTGATAGCTCAAGCAAGAGTGATCAATTTGTTAGTGATTATGAAAGCAGCGATTCTGAATTTGTAAATAATGAAACTAAACAGGAATTATATTATAGTGGAAGTAAAAGATAGGAATAAGTAGGAGTAGCAGCTGACTTTGATAGGGATGAAATAAATCTTGAAGATCAGGATAATACACCCCAACCTCTTCATATTAATGCAGAAGTATCAGGTTTGAAGTCCTCCCGTTCCCTTCTGATTCCAAGCTAATTATTTATTTTAGACTCTATTTTACTATAACCCTGCTAAAGTTGGTGGTCACTGAAACAACTGCTATGCATAACCCAATTTTAGGGTAAAATATAAAGTTAGATTTTCTTGTAAACTTTGTTATTTACTCATTTTTTTATGCTCTTTTCAGGGATTTATTCTATATCAAGCTATTTAAATTTTCCAAGCTTAAAAATTAATGTTAAATAAAACAGTATTTTTTTAAATATCTTGGCTAGTGAGTTTTTCATTATTTAAAAATTAAAAAAGTATATGTAAATATTTGAGTGCAAGCAGTTCGAAGTTTATTAAAATTTAAACAAAATCCTGTAGTTCTCAGCAAAATAGCTTGGCACTTTTAGCATTTTTTTTGTCATTTCTCTTGGCACTTAAAGGGTTAAGTTTTTTTATTATGATTATTTTTTATGTGTATTAATATTTTACTAAGAATTTAATAAACAAAAAAATTGTGTATATTCAAAAATGAATTTTTGTTGTTTTATATAATATTTTTGTAATAGTGTAAGTAAAATAAACCAAATAATAATAATAATAATAATAATAATATTTATTACCGCGTCTTACTACCCGTTCGGGTTATACACTTTATGTACTAATTATGCTAATGGATTAGGAATTGGGAAGGTTGAATTAGAGGAAGTGAACCCGCATTTGCGTGGAGGGAGAGTGGGAAACCATTTAGGAAAAACCACCCCCAGAGATTCAAACCTCAATCTCCCCGTCCTCAGCAGTTGAGCTCAACACGACAAGCGCGTTAGCCAACTATGCCACCGAGGCGGGTAAATAAACCAAATGATTGGTATCAGTGATCGGCAAGATCCACAACAAATGATCGGCAAAAGGGCTGATCTGTCCAGCTCTAGTTTAAATCACATAAGAACAACAAATATAAAATGTGTGCTATCCAGAGGTTGTATACAAATAATATAATTAATACAGTATTTTACATCAAAATAAATTGTCTATATTTGTGAAATAATTAGGTTCACTCTCAAACTAGCTTCTTTATGACAGGTAGTTTCTTAATTTTCATGTAACCTTCTCGCCATTATTTGACTAACCTTATTGCAGTATATATAACACTTGCTCTCACATACATTTTTCTATGAAAAAACAAAACTTAAGTTTTACTTGAATTAAAATATACTTTGTTTTCAGGAGCAAGAAGCACGTACTAGAACTTTGCGAGAGAAATCTAGGAAGAGGTACCAAAATGAGTCCTTGGAGGAAGTGGAAACCCTATCAACTGAAATACCCATCATTAATAACAAACACGTAAACTTGTTTGAAGATATAGAGGATGGCACGATAGTAACAAACAAGACTAACGCAGAGTTTGAGAAAGAGCAAAAGGAAGAGAAAGAGAAGTATGAAAAACAAATTGGTTACTTGACATACCTTGGCCAAGACACTGTGGAAGCAACCGGAAATGTATCCTGGTATAATAAAGTTCCTAATTGGGCAGCACATGATTCTGATAATGCAGAGGTTGGTAGTAAAAGTAAAGCATCTGCAGATCCTTTAAATATATTTAAGAAGTTCTTACCTGCTCAAGAATTGAAAACAAAACCAAAAGTGAAACCTACTTCATTAAATCCTATACAAAAGAACCTGAAACGAAGACACGATGAAGAAGGCCGATTACTAGATAAGAATAAAAGGGCCAAAACAAGAAACAAGCACAAGAACCATTCTTCTAAACAGTCTCATAAAAACCATAGCAAGAAAAGAAAGAAAAGGAAGTGTAGAAGGTCTAGTTCAAGTTGCAGTAGTGACTCAAGTGATCAATCAAGTAGTAGTGACAAAGAAGTGTTTGTGGAGAAACCTAAAGTTGATTTGGAACACTTGCGTGCAGAGAGGTTAAGGCGAGAGCGAGAAGAACAAAAACGAACAGAAGCCTTACTTGCAAAAATCAGAGGAGAACCACCACCAGAATCAAAAGAAGCCAAACCAAATCAAGTGCCCATTGTTGTACAGAAGTATAACTCTCAGTTTAATCCTGGACTTGCTCGTCAGAATTTTAACCCTGATGATATGCATTTTCGGCGATAATCTTATGATATTATTGTTGCCCTATATTTAGAATACTATAATATAAGTCCTATAAAGTAGTTAAGACTGAATAATCACTATTATAGTCTTTGGCACACTAAATGAATCTCAGCCAATTCACCTTTCTTTCAATGCTGGGGTCCCATCACTTCCTTAAAATGCAAACAGGATATTGAAAACTAGTGGTGTAATATATCAAGCTCAGGTGGGGACATAATACAAACAGAGGCTCTGCGTTGATAATGTGGAAGTTTATATAAGGTGCTATTAAAATATCTGGATAAGGATTCTAACTTTAGACATTGCTCTATTATCTAAAACTAGAATTTCATTCATAATTGTCATATTGTTTTATTATTTTACTTTGTATTGTCCAAACATTTAGAGGTAAAAATACGTTTGTAATTTCAAACGCAAGAATAGTCCAATATTTTCTCTATAGTTTTCATAAAGTAGTTCTTGTTCTATACATTCAGCAACTTAGTCCTCATAAAGCTCAGCAAACGTTTTGCCACCATATTAAATAATGTGTTTTATTTATTAATGAATGTGAGTACTCTTTGTACTGTATAAATTTGTTTCTTGAATAAAATTATTTTTTATAATGTTTATTATTTTATCTCCTTATTCTTGACATAAGGTAACTTTTGCAAGCACCTGACTATTGGTGGAAAATTGGGCGGGTGGTGGTAAAGACTCGATGCACCCTGTAAATAGTGTTCCCCTAGATTTTTTTCATTTTCCACAAAATATTAATAAACATGAATTAACTTGTTGATTGGTCATATTTACAAATACAGATAAATGATATATTACGATGGTCTTCTGTAAATGGAATGTCAATCAATAAAACTAAATATATAGCTTACACCAGGAAAACCACCCCCTATTTTTTTATCATTTATGAACTTGATTTTGTTATAATTAAAATGGTATGAACATAATGATCTTGTATTATATTGTATTATTAAAACTATAGTCTTAAAAAACTTAAGAAATTGTTGGTTCAAATTATCAACACATTTAACCAAAGTTAAGTAATACCAAACAATTTGAAGAATTCTATAGTCAGCAAATATATTTAAAATAATTTACAAATCAAAGACTAAAATAAGTAATTAATTTATAATTTCATAGAAATATATGCATACTATACACAACCTTAAAAATTATCATCAACTGTTTCCAGCCCGTGGCCTGGTCAGTTTAGTATAATTAATAGCACCGTGTCCTACTACCCATTCCGGGTTATACACACTTACGATAATGTGTAATGGTAGGGTAATTGTGAGATGAAATGGAGGACCTACAGTTTAACGTGGAATCC
>CABFOW010009110.1:0-15190 GCA_902141385.1 Timema californicum | reverse complement strand
GTTTTAAAGAATTCTCACTTGGAAGCACTTTTATCACTGGATATTTTAAGTTATACCTGACTCTGGAAGCGCAACAAAACTCTCGTAAGGCTGGGTATCTGTTATATCCTTGTCTGTGGCCACGGGCAACGCCGAGTGAGATTGCTAGTAGTGTATTTATTTATAAGTCGAAGCCAAGAAAAGGTTTTTTTGCACTGCGTCTTACTATCCGTTCGGGTTATACACTTGCATTAATTACGCTAGTTGTTTCAGGGATGAGGAAGGTTATGTTTAGATTAGGTGTACCCGCATTTGCGTGGAATGGAAAACCATTGTGGAAAAACCACCGACCGAGATTAGAAACTCAACCTCCCCGTCATCGGTGCTATTCTACTGCGAGAGCAGCGCCTTAGATCATGCGGCCACCGAAGTGGGTGCACAGGACAATTGCTTCTCAGTTTTGTCCTCGATAATCTTATTTTCGAACATTACTGTTAATAAAATCTTAATGATTGTATGCCACTTAACTCCAATCCTCAAAGCTGTTGTTGATGGACTAGAGTAGAGTCTCTTCCTCTGGTAAGAATGTTTAAATAGTTAGCATCTGTGTTACGCCCAACTAAACATCAAAGCAACAACTGCGTTCCAAACGAACATTTAATAACCACAAATATACAAAACATAGGATTCTGTAATCATGTCAGTTGTTAGTTTATTATCACTTATCACATCCACAAAATGTGCATATGTTGTATGTTTTGCTACATGTAATATCACATAATGCAATGGAAGCGTGAACAACCCAGTAATTACTCTACTGCACGTGTTTGTGTTACCAAACGTCAGTATTCCGCTACGCTCAATGAAAGCTATTTATTTAACTGTCAATTTTAAAACCTACTCCAAATAAGCCGCAACTTACAATTTATAAGAAACTGGACTCTCTCTTTCAGATAAAGATCCACATTGTATGAAAACGAGAAAGATCAAAGCCCAAAAAGGCGCTTAATCATCAAAGAGGGGGAAAACAAATAAATAGGCAGTTATAGGGACTATAAAGTTAACCTATTGAACTCGTAATAGCATGAAATGTATATATATATGTGTGTATTGTTTATATAAACTGCCTATGTTTTACGATCAAGGGCCCTACTAATGAATGTAGATGCACGATGTAAATATTATCAAACTATTAGGTTTACGATCGATCAGCAAAGGAGAAAGCGATAGTGAGTCTCTACAGCTGACTTTTAAAGGTAACGAGTACTTTTCATAAATAACCAAGGAAAAAACAGGATGACAATAACTTTTGTTTTAATTATTTTCCAATTATAATTATCCTCTCTAAAAAAACTATGTGATTATAATGCAATATTGTTTGTTTCCTACTTTTAATTTCTTTTTTTCTAAGGGCGACGCAAAATAATTAGTTTATATATAAGTTCCCATGGTCCCAAGCATCAGCCCGCGACGGGTGTTCTGAGGATAATTTTTCATAATTGTTTTCAGACATACATTTCCTCTAAATTCTAACATTCTCATTTCTAGCGCATTTGTGTAAATAAGAGGATTTCCTGGGCGGGTTTGCAGACGAGGTACGAAAAATAGTGAAGTCAATTTTGTATGTATTTATCAATGCAACATTACTTAATAAAATTGTAGTAAAAGATGTATCCCTGTGTGTAAAACAGATTATATTTATTCATATATATGTAGCTTTTTGAGCAACAGCGCTGTCATTCTTTTGTTTTCCGTGATCAGTCTTCCTTCGAATGTATATCAAATGTGGCAATGCTGGGCTGTCGTTGTTGTCAGTAATTGGTGCTTCTTCCTCCAGTACAGTCGTAAAGTTACAGTAGTGTGAGTCCCGTGTTCCTAATAGCTATCTCAAAAACCTTCACTAAATAAACACTCATATTTTATTAGTACTCTGTGTAGATTTTTTTTTTATTGATCACGTTAAGATTTTGTGTATGTGCTGGTTGTGTATTTTGTTTTTTTGCCGTAAGGTTGTGAAGTTATAATTTTATGTGTATATATTTATTTAAATAATAGTGTATTGATAACAGTTAAAATATAGCAAAAATGATGGAGTCTCCGGCTTGTTACAAGGAATTACATTCCAAAAGGAAAATATTAATTAGTAAAAAAAGGGCAATGGTGTTAAAGAGTCTCACAATCACCCTACCATTACACATGAGCGAAAGTGTGTATAACCCGAACGGGTAGTAAGACACGGTGCTAGTAATATTCAAAATCCTGATACAGCGGTAGTAGTCTATTTTTGCAATCCCTTTGGTGGTTTTAGGCATAGTGAGAAAAGTTTGGTTTTTTCCATTTTAATATTTCGTCACCTGGCACCAGTTTTGCGCAAAAAATCTATATTCGTTGGACTAAAGGCCAAATGGTTCCTTGTTTACTTGATTGTTCTGTCTGTTGAGCCTCGGTTGGAATATTATCACTAACAATATCGTCAAATGCAAGACTCGGGCACTCCTGAAATGATGATCCGAGGAAGTCGCCGGTTGAGTCAACGCATGAATATATTAAAATTGTTTTAATAACGTTAGTGAATGTTAAATACTGTTTAAGTTCTACTGTACAATTGTAAATGAATGTTTTAAAAACGTTGAAGAATTGTAGAGGAAACAAAAATGTACAGATATTTGCTTAGTACACAAGGTAGCACAAGTTGCATAATGTAATTGGTCAAGGTAAGTTACATCTCAGAGTAAACGGAGTGTCCGTATGGTCAGAACAGACTATTTCACTCCTCATTCGACAGTGGTAGTACCGTATATGCCAATTAGTAACATAATAAGGTAGATTTGGGATAGAAGATTACGTTTCCGACCATCTGTGTGTACATTTGTTTGTAAAATACATTTATTCAACCATTGGACACCGACCAATCAGTAGGCTATCCTACAATAGCTCACAATCACTTTTGTATGGGTTTTGATAGAAAGTAAATGGAAGACCTATTTATTTTCACGTAACGTAACCTAGCGTTACCGTCCTGGTGTAGCACGATACGACTTTGTAGGGGAAATCTGTCACGTTAAGTGAAGGTACCCCCACGTGTTCTAGATAGCCAATCATGTTGCGAGTGGCCTCAAAACGGCTATTTAGTATTTAAATCTGTTTGTTTATGGTATGCAAGCGAATTAATTCTTCGGTACATTTTTTCCCGCGTTTCTCGACTCTAAAACGTAATATCTTCTTGTTAACTTTATTTTGTAAATCAAGTAAGCTTGTATTGCAAGTACTTGTAGTCTAATCAGCCTCTAAATGATAGAGGTTTGATTTTGGTGAACAGTTTGTTCTCAAACATTTCAAATCCATGTTAAGTTACGTGAATTCTGACCACACAATAGTTTATTTACGTTGATCGTGATCCCGACATAATATCAGAGACAGACGCTTTGAGATATCCATATTTTGTTTGGGATAGATCAAGACATGTCAAGACGAGCGGTTACACCTGAAACATTGTTTATTTGGGGTTTCTCGACACACATACTTGATCAAGCTGGCCCAGGGCTCCCGATCTGAAAGGGAAGAGTCTATCTTGAGAAAGAAGTGGTTGACAAAACTTCCCAAACATCTCTGGTCCACGGCCAGACAAGAGAGACCCCTGGATTACAGCTAAAAATAACAATCAAGAAGACAACATGAAACAATATTATAATGTGATGATTCAGATACCGGCCAGTGCATTGTTGTAAGTTAGGCAATTCAGGCAACAATTTAAATAATGAGCTTGACTTACGAGCGAGTAGTTCACGTCTGGTTGTTTGAGTTTGGTTAATAATCTCTCAGCAATACCTAGAACTTTTATTTAGCCTTACTACCAATACAGGCTACCCACATATTACATTAAAGTGAGATAAAGGTAAAATAGAGGAAATGAAACCGCAATTATGAAGAATGAAAGTGAGGAAATACCTCGACCTCTCAATCACAGGGAAGACTATATAATACTAACATCATTGTCTATTTGCCCAACGGTGCGGGTTTGCGCTTATTTGAGTTACTTTAAACCAGTCACATTGTTATGTTACACTACTCACCAATAGGTATGCAGACAAAGGCGTCAGTCTCGCCTCATCTAGTTTGGTTAGATGGTTATGGGGAGGTTAGGGTTTGAATCCTGGTCAGAGTTATCAACGCTTTACCTTAGTTTACCACTCTCATTCCAATTAGGAGCAGGTGCACTTCCCCCTAAATTTAAACACTCTCAATTGTACCTTATTAAAGAAATTATGAGGATAGCTTGGTCGGGTAGTAAGACGCAAGGGAGATAAATGGATGAATATTAAATTTTACAAATTGATAGCATTATCATTCAGTCGGGTATTTAGAGGGGGAAAGAGAGTATCTCTCATATTTAACTCAATCGAAAATTATAAATTAACTAATTGAAGACAACAAGAGATGTTCACAGACCAAAACTAAAGAATCAAACAGATGAACACATCAAACATAATAGTGAAAGAACCCTACTAGAGACATATTCTATCTTTTCTAACTGGCCGAGTTAAGCATTAACATCACATTGATCAAAGGAAAAATTAAAAACAAAATAATAAAACATAAAAATTACAAAAAGACCTAGTGTAAGATTATAGATAGAAAGATTAAAAAAATAAAAATCTATGGAAAATTCCATTGACAGCTATGTAGATAAACAGTCTTGACTATTTCTAGACCTTCCTTCTAAACTTCGCAATAAAAATAAATACCTCCCCCAAACCTTAACAGATTTTTCACATATCACTCATGTCAACCTATAAAAAAGTGACCTTTGTCCCTATCAGAACCTCTGGGTAGACAAAATTTTGGCCGCTGCCCTTGGTCCCATATTTCCATCCTCCAGAAAAATTCTATATCGATCAACCACTTGAGAGCACCTTCCGTATTGCAATCCCACCAAACATTCCATCTAATCCTCATCTTAAGCCTGGCAAACGAAGGGTAGCGAACGAATTCGTCAATTTATACCGATAGCTTGAGTGTGTCTGGAATCCAACACAATGTGATTATAAGATCAGATTAAAAAACTAAATTGTTTTCTGTATCTTCTACTAGGCTGGACAGTTTATATATGATACACTAGTGATTATAATTTAATCATCAGACATAATGAAAAATAGAGAAACACCAAAACTTCAACTAGACAACCAGCGAAAGTGAGCGAACCTCCGTGAAAACATTCGGTTCACTTAATATGGACGGCCAGGCCAATTTTGAACCAAATGTCGAACAAATTTGAGCCAATGTATTCAATACCCTTCGTTCGTTCTCTTTCGCCTAGTGTATAAGCGGTTTTAAGAATCCTACCTTTTCCTTATCACTCATCAAATCACACACCACATGGCTTAATAATAAAAAATAAATCTATAAGACGTTCCCACACTCTTATTTCAATGTAATCCCCAGGAGCCAGACTTTAAGACCAGAAAATGATCTATAAAATTATCTAAATATTCTAAAAATTACTTCAAATTTACTAGATATGTTAAGCCTATAAAAATACACAAAAATTTGTAGTGTATGTAAACGATTAGATAAAACACAATTTGGAAATAAAAAATTAATATTCAAAATGAAAAGCCTTTATCATCTAAACTCTTGCGTTCTGCTATAATTAACAAATGTGTGTTGTAAATTTTTTGATAGTATTTATACATTTATTAGATATTAAAGGAACTTGAAAATATATTTATTCAACATAAATACCCAACATGCCTAACAATAGCACAAAAATAATGCAAGGAAAAATTGACCCAAAAAAACACATTTCCACAACAAAGGGCTCATAAGCATTGTCTGTATGTGTATTAGTTATTGTTTTTAAGTATAAAGTATTTTCTTTTTGAGAAGTTCAAATCCAAAATTTGATGAACTGTAACTTTTAAAATGCTAAATTTATCATTTTAGATCTCAATAAAAACTCCACAAAATAGTTTTATTTAATGTTCCTTTTCTTATTTCTAGCTGAAGAAATTAAATAAAACATGATGGGCGGTGAAACCCAAAAACCTCTTATTTGGAATTTTTTTTTTAAATAGCAGCCCAAAAACGAATGTAGGGAATGTTATGAAATTTTAGATTTTTAATTTATCTTTGTAGCAGGGTTTATTGATTTAAAATAAAGCTCAACCCTGTTTGGTTACATGGTTTTAACTTAATTTACTATGTATGCTATTTAAATTAACCAATCATTCAAATATAGTAATTGTTCAGGATTAAGCTTAAGCATATGTTTTTTTAATATAGTAAGGAAAGAAAACAATGTATTTATTGTCAATAATGATATTAAGAAATACAAACAACAAGCAATGATCAGTAAAATTCTTTTAAAAGATTTTTTTTATTTAATCATAGTAGTAAATTCTTTGGTACTTAGAAGAGAATGTTCTAGGTTTAAATTGTATAAGTTTTTTATTCAATATACAGGATGGTTTTTCAAAGTTGGCGAAGTAAAATTTCTTTGAAAGGAGTATATAAGAAAATGGTTTCATACAAAATTGCAAAGTTGTGATATTTGAAGTGTGCAGCCTAATAAGGGTCTATGTTACATTTAAACACATGTTGAGTTTTTGGTGGAAAAGTCCTCTTCCCGCCCAATAAGGTAGTTGTATTATTTTCCACGAGATGTCAGCACAAACCTGTGTTTGTCTTCAGAGCGCAGCTTGTATTTGCTCTGGTATAAAGGTATATGTGCAGCAGTCACGTTGTGTGCCCCGGGCAGGCTATGTCATATTTTCCACAAGTTTTTTTTTTCTTTATTAATTTGTACACAAAAAGTTCAGTACTTTATAGTACTGTACTGCTTCCATTAAAACGTGAGTGCGTGAATATCACTATTTGTTGCTGCCCAGTGATTAAACAAACTGAGACAAATTAAACTGAGAAAATTAATATTTTGGCATTATTTATTATTTTATTTGACTTTATGTAAGAATAAAAATCTTAAAGATTATTATTATTATTGGTTATTAATGCTGTTGGAATATTTTAGTTTGGTAGTTAGGCGACAACACAAGATATTGCATTAGTGTAAAGTCTGTTCACCGTAGGAATTGTTTTCTGAAAGGCCTTTTTCCCTACCAGAAATCTATTATACAGTAGGATATTGGTAGGAAAAAAGACCTTCCAGAGAGTAATTCCTACCGTGAATGGAGTATACCATATATTTTCATTTTCCTGTGTTAAAATAAAGCCATAGTATAGTATTGTGTTAGAGAGTATTTAGACTGTGAAAGGACATGACATTGACTCATCCTGGCTTCATAGTCATTCATTAATGCAAACCTGGCACCCTGAATGTGATTATCTTATGTAATTTATCAGAATACAATATCTTCAGGTGAAATAATAATATTGCGCTTAAGTGTTTTCATAGTACTGTGGAAAAAGAGTCTATGTGACCTGCCTGGATGCCACAGACGATTGTTAAGCTCAAAAGTATGTATTTTCTCTAAACTTAGCAATTGTAGCATAGACCCTTATACGGCTGCACACTTCATTTAATGAAGTAAAGAAATATGTTTGATGTTTTTGAAACTTTTTTATGCCTACTAGAAAATTTTGAAGGTAAGCAAATATGACAACATAAATCAGTGAACCAATTTAACATTTCAATCCTTATGAACGAACATTTGCATTTTGTTTGTGAGTGTTTAGCTTGTATTTGTTTAAACTTTACAGATTCTACTAAGCAATAAAATTAAAAACATTGTCCCAAAAAAAATATTTGTTTATTAAATATCATCAAAAATAGACCTGGAGTAAAAAATGTTTCTTAAAATATGATTCTGCAATAACAAAAGTACAGGGTCCCATTTGAAATACATAGTTGACCTTGATATGACCTTGAATACATTCACTAAATCAAAAATAAATTATATCAGTTTGTCAACATTTCAATACCAAGAATCTTTTAATGAAATATTTTTTTCTAAAATGTGTTTTTTAAAGATATGTTGTGCCAAATTAAAAAACACACCCTGTTTGTGTGTGTTTTCTTTAAGTATTCAACATATGTTGTTTTTTCTCTCTTGGAAGCATTCTCTCTCTCTATATATATATATATATATATATATATATATATATATATATATAGATAGAGAGAGAGAGAGAGAGCACCATGTCTTACTAGTTGTTCAGATCAAACACAAATGTACCAATTATGCTAATGAGTTTGGGATGAAGTTTGAATTAGAGGAATTGTACCCACATTTGCATGGAGGAAGAGTGGAAAAGCATTTAAGGAAAACCACCCAATTAGAGTGAACCAAGATTTGAACCCCGATCTCCCGGTTCTTGTCAATCTAGTCTATTGCAAAAGCGAGCCCAGAGATCATTTAGTCATCAAAGCAGGTAGCATTTGTTTCATCTGAGCTTCTGCTAAGTTTGTTTGGTTCAATTTCTAATCTACCTGTTACATATTTAAATTAATTAATCATATTTGATTATTAAATGGAAATTGGCTAGCCATTTTCAAAAATCAATTAGACAATGATTGTTTTGTATATAAAATAAACGTGGTAAGAGTTTTATTTATGTGGTTTATTTTAATAAAATCCGGGTGGAGTTTTCTGGCTGGGTAAAATTATAACCATACTTTGTGGGAATAACAATTATGCCAAATTTCGTTAAAATCCAGAGTTACCAGTTTTTTCATTGGATCACTTAGGAAATGGCCCTTTAATGATGAGTCGTATATTGTAAACTAAAAATGGCATAGAGTAGACGTCCCCAACCTTTTTTGTACCTTAGAGCACATAAAATTTAACGATAGTGCGGCGGGCATCAATTACTTTTTAAGGCAAATTCACCAACTCCCGCCAGGCTCAGAGTCAGCCTCAACGCTATACACACGACCAGTCAACTGCTATGATAAGTTTCCAACAGCGAGTGACGTCACATTTGGTTGTGGGTAATACTCAAGGTCATAGGGGGAGGAGTGGTTCAACCCCTTCCAAGTTGACAAAAATTAAATTTAAAAAATACTGATTTATTTAAGGTTTTAACAAGACCAAAATAAAGACACATGGAAATATTTAACTACTCACCACCATTTTGGTGTTGGGTACATTATAAAAATATGTTTATTCTGTGTTTATTCAGATAACAAAGCTGAGTAGACCCATGTCAGGATATTTACAAAGGAAATAGGAAGTATTACCACGGTATTAGTTAGTGTGAAGAGAATGATGGAAGGGGTAGCTCTTTGAGATTAGGGAAAAGTAAAACCATTCAGCTTGAAACTATTAGAATTGTAGTTATATTAAAAGTACAATTTGTAAATGAGCCTGCAAATAAAGAGGAATGAGAGGGAGGGATTTGAAAGAGGGAGCTTTCAATCACAAACTTCTTGAGAACAGCGTACTGGAGATTAGCACAAACTTGATTTTTGTTGGAAAAGTGATAGATTAGAATTATTAGCCAAGAACTTTTCAGTTAAGGTCAAAAAGTGGCTGATGGACGCAAAAGGTGCCCGAGAGCATAGGGTTGGGGGACCCTGGCGTAGAGGATCTGCGCACACTTTTATTCAATATTTGAACATTTTCCTGCAAGTGCCGCAACCTATATTTATTTGTTAGGCGTGAGAAACAAAAGAAGTTTCAAAGAACAAGAAGATCGAGTAGATCTCAGACAAAATTATTTGTAATGGTTTACAAGTGAACATGAGTTCAGTTCGGGTATCATAAGTATCATCTCACATGTTCAATTTGTTTGTTACATATGTGAGACACTACTCACCAATGTCTTCATATACTGTGAAGATGATAAAAAAAACTAAATGATCTTACTTTGTCTCTTTGAGCACAAACACAGAATAAGCTTGAAAGAACATCAAGGCAAGTCTTTATAGGCATGCTAAAAAAAGGTTCAACAATTCTCGACGACGTGTCCTCAACCAGTGCCAAAACATCAGTTTCGGAATGTATACAAATACATTTTACAAACGAACATTCATACTCAAATCAATAGTTTTCCTATGTTAGTAGCTGGGCGAGGTAGGACTTTTACTAGGATACCACACACTACACACTTTGATGTAAAGAAGTCAATGAAATTAATTAACCATTGTTCATAACCAAGTATAGAATCATTGAACGGGTTTGACCTTGAACTCCTTTCATAAAGCAACAAGAAAAAAACTCTGGCCCCCAAGTCAATTGTGTGACTCGTCGGTAAATTGCAAATGATTATACATAAAAAATATAAATACGGAAAAAGATTAATGATGATAGTGAAAGTTAAATAAGTATAATTACTAAAAAAGATTTTAATTTTTGATGGGTATTTTTAAAATTATTAGTAATAATATGTAGTAAATGTTGTGTTTATTAATTTAACTAAATACATAAACATATCTAAATTTATTATTTATCATCACTAATTTGATGACCTAAAACTTACATAAAAATTCATAATGAATTCATAAAACCTTTTTATTTGGTTTATCTATTACTGTAGCAATAGATAAAAAAATATTGTCAATTCTTTTTGGGTTTTTTTCAGTGACAAATTTTTTACATTCGCTACTTACACAAAATAAATTTAAATACATGATATAAGGAGGTTAGAATTAAAATAAGTGCACCACAATTCGTTTGTACACAAGATAGAGAAACCAAAGCGAAAACCACACTTTTTCTGTTAAAAAAATTGGAAATATCTTAATAAAAAAAATTAAAATATCTTAGTAAAAAAATGTAATGGGTCAGAAAAAGATGGTCAAAGTTGGTGAAAAATTGTCATTTTTAAAACGTTGTTTCAATTAAATAGAATGTAGACACTGTACGCCCACTTTACTTAACAAATAGACTCTACTGCTAACTTTTTCTGAACACGTATTTTAAGATATAAAAAAATATCTGAATTAAATACAGCTCGGTCCATTTAAAATCATTAACTTATTACTAAAAATATAATTATAAAACCATCTAAAATTAAGTTTTTCTTTTTCTTTGTTTCATTCATTACAAAGGTTGGATAGAGATGAGGTAGGTAGCTGGTGTGTGGAGTGTAAATCAACAACTTTTTTTAAAATGGTGTTTATGAAAAAGTATCCACCACTGCTCTATACGCTCCTTTAGGTGAAAGTGATCGTCCAATAGCAGCAAATATGATACACGTTCTTGTTACATATACATAGTGCGATTCAGTAGGAAAAAAAATATTTCAAGAAAGAATACAGCCATTTATTTCAAACAAAACAAATTTTTAGAGTTCAATTTTCACAGGAATAAGTTTATCTGACATCTACAAAAATAATGAGATCTGATTTCATTATTCGTGTCAAGTTATGTTAGCTGCAGATATCACTTTTGATAGATATTTTCTATTCCTAATCAATAACACTTATAATAGTAAAATGTTATGCGTTGTATTTTCTCAAAGGCTATTATTATTAAAATTAGACTATCTTCGAACAGACAACCTAGGATCCTACAGCCACTAATCCATCCCTTATGTGAAAATTGTGAGAAAATATGTTCATTTAAAATAACTGTGGGTATTGTTTACTACTTCATCCTACTGTCCCGTTTACACTAATAGTCTTAAGGATGTGAAAGGTTATATTTGGAGGAAGTGTACCAACACATGTGTGCAGGGAGAGTGGAAAACCACTCTCATCACACCCGACCAAGATTCAAACCTCGATCTCTCCATCAACAATCTAATATGAGAGTGTGATGTCTTAAACCATGCGACTACCAAAGTTGGGTTTATTTATTACTGACCAAATATCAGAAATCATAATTAGTATTAGAAAAAAGTACAGTATTAACACTTAATAAACAAAGCGTAATGATGTATTTTAAACAAACTTCTGGGAGCCGGAGATCAATAGATAGTTTACCGACTATCAAAAAGATTTCACAGTAGTAAATGTTTGCTCGTAGAACCAAAGTTAGGAGTTGAGCCATAGTTCCTCCCCGTTGACCATCCCTGTTCAACTTACCTCATCGCAGCGGTATATAATCCCAGTGAACTAAAATTAATCAGCGCTATCGGGGCTCGTATGATGTCACTCCCCTTTTGACCGGTCAGCCGTTCACAGAGGACCCCTCATACTTCAAATACCCAGTCTAATGGAAAATATAACGAAAGGTATCATCAAGAGCTGCAAGCGTTGGTGTAAATACCCAGAACAAAGACACCCAAGTGTGGATGGAAAAGAGCTTTTATGTTTGAAAAAACTCAGGTGAAATAATAATTATATTTTTAATTAAAAAACAATGATGCCATGCTTCTTAAACAAAACAATTGAAACTAATCAATACTTGTTTCTGCTGAGTGTTCTAAAGACAAATATCATGGATGTCTGTCTATCTTGCAAGAGGTACGGACAGATTGATATGTGGACTAACATTTTAAATGTGCACAGAAAATAACACAATATCTTCAAGGCCAAAACTTTCTAACTTACAATAATGTTTAGAAAGGTAACGCTCTAGTGTCCAAACAGGGAAGATTCCCATAACTCCAGACTCCTTATACAAATGCTAGCTGTATTGTCCAGCTCGTAATATTGTCTTTTTTGTGTACATGAAATAAACACTCCTGTCCTATGAGTTAAAATATAGTGACATATTTTATTTGAATAGGTGAATCAAATAAATATTTGACTTACTTTAGCGTATTTTCTCAAAAATGTACCCCTCAACTCCCTCCACTTGATAGCAATTTGTTGCGACTAGCTTCATCTCAAGGTAAATAGCAGTACTCCTTAACTAGAGGAAGGGGGGAGGGAATCCTAAGGGAGTGATTGCTATAAAGTGTGTCCTCTATCTTAATAGGAGAACAGAAAGAGAAAATGACATTTTTTCTATGCAAGAAACACTTTGGTCAGTTTTATTAATTGGGAATTTTGTTTAAACTTATTACAGCTACAACTTAGCTATTTATTTTAATGTTCCAGTAAGGTTTGCAAGAGCTTGACTAAGTGGATGCTTTGTTGATACTAGCGTGGGTTTGCTTGCGATAGTGTGCTCGGGACCACACTAGCATTCATTATATCGCCTTTAGAAGTAAATCCTAATGCTATATCCCTGACTGACAGAGCCACGTCTCAGATGAAACTCTGCCACTAGTTTCAGATAAGTGGTATTCAAATAGAGTTGCCACGTCTTGGCTGAAACTCTGCCACTAGTTTCAGATAAGTGGTATTCAAATTGAGTTGCCACGTCTTGGCTGAAACTCTGCCACTAGTTTCAGATAAGTGGTATTCAAATAGAGTTTCCACGTCTTGGCTGAAACTCTGCCACTAGTTTCAGATAAGTGGTATTCAAATTTAGTTGCCACGTCTCGGCTGAAACTCTGCCACTAGTTTCAGATAAGTGGTATTCAAATAGAGTTGCCACGTTCACATTTAGTTTACAACTCAGGGTGCACACATATATACTAATTACACTAATGTGTTAGGTCTTTGGAAAGTTGAATTTTGGGGAAGTGGGAGAGTTGAAAAGCATTTAAGAATAGGGCTGTATCCGAATAGTCAAGTACACTTGACTTGATGCATTCGATAATTTTACACTTCTGGCAGTTTTCATAGTGAAGACTATTCGAACAGCAACACACTTGGGTCCGCAGTGCTGCTTCCTACCGAATAGCTTATAAACTATGTAAAAGCCATCTATTAGCTCTAATGAAAACAAAATATTTGTGTAAGTCGGTGCTCTAGCAGACGAAACGATAATAGTAAAACAATTGCCAGTAAAACACCGCACCAACGCCGCGAGAAAACCACATGGATCATAGTTTTTGTATCTATGGTTACCAAAACCTCGAGAAGACTGCATCGGTCTAGCCCGCGACTATTCGGACAGATCTACACTTGGTCACATGATTGCAAATGCAGCTATCAACGCGACGCTGCATAAGTAGACTATTCGGATACAGCCTAGATTTACCCCCAGTAAACCAGACCAATCTCCCCATCATCAGCAGTCCAGTATATTGAGAGAATGACACCTTAGACCATTCAGCCACCAGGAAGGTTCTTGGTTCATTTAGTGGCATGTTTATTTTTATACGGGTCAGAGGATCAACCCCGTGCAATGCTATAGATTTATAATAAACTGTTAGTGTAATAAGCAGCAAGTCTGAATGATGGTTACATGGTCTAAGCTGTCACTCTTTCAATAGACTAGATCGCCATACACTGAGGGTGGTTTCTCCAGTATCGTGTTCTGCCACACAAATAGGGGTATGTTTCCTTTCAATAATATCTTCCCTATTCCAACTCTATTAGTGTAAACCTGTGGATAGCCTAACATGTAGTTAGACAGGGTTGCCATTATTTTCTTAGTACAAAATTCCCACAGTATGTTTATCCCAAAGGAATTCCCATTTTTAGTCACTTTAGAGAATATAGGCTATTTTATTTTTCTCCAAATTTACTAATGTGAAGCGGGTAAAACGTATGCAGTTGTTATGCAACCCTCTTTGTCAAGGGAAAAAAGGGGTGGAAGTGGGGAGATAAGATACAAGGGGTGGAAGTGGGGAGATAAGATACAAAGGGTGGAAGTGGGGAGATAAAATACAAAGGGTGGAAGTGGGGAGATAAGATACAAGGGGTGGAAGTGGGGAGATAAGATACAAAGGGTGGAAGTGGAGATATAAGATACAAAGGGTGGAAGTGGAGAGATAAGATACAAGGGGTGGAAGTGGGCAGATAAGATACAAGGGGTGGAAGTTGGCAGATAAAATACAAGGGGTGGAAGTGGGGAGAGAAGATACAAAGGGTGGAAGTGGGCAGATAAGATACAAAGGGTGGAAGTGGCATACAAATAAAAAGAGAACATTCAGAATTAGGTGATTTTGAATTGTGATTATTATTAGTTTTAATTTATTATATGCATATATTATTGCAAATTTACTCTCATAGGAATTTAGGAAATTTACTTATCCTTAAATTGTAATAAAATAAATATTATTTAAAGTTAAACTAAACTAAGAACTAATCTGATGATCCACGTGTTGGTGACGAGATGTCTTGTACTAGCACGTTAGTACTTAGCATTTTAATGTCTATTAATTAGTTATAATTTTACTGTAGTCAAATGATGTTTCTATAAAAAAAATCATGGAAAAAGTAGGAGTAGAGTCTGACAGTAGAACAAGTAGGAGTAGAGAGTCTGACAGTAGAACCATTAGTAGTGAGTCTGACAGTAGAACAAGTAGG
>CABFOW010009108.1:0-15192 GCA_902141385.1 Timema californicum | reverse complement strand
TCTCGTGTCGACTGCTTGGTTGTCTATCACTTTGTACTCCTATACATGAGCTTGTCTAGCAGTTGGTCCAAGTCGTGTCGGCCAATTGACCCACCCAGTCTCCAAATAATTGTTTTCATTTTGTCTACCGGTTGGCTGTCTATCACATGGTCCAGCTCGTGTCGATCACTTGGTCCGTGTCATTTCTTCGTATCTAGCAGTTTGCTGTCTACCACTTTGTCCTCTTGTGTCAATCACTTTGTTGTCTATCACTTTGCCTGCACCCCTGGGGTTGGTGGGAGAAACATCATTAAAGAACAAGCTCCTTTTAACACAACAATACGTATAATTCGAAATTTTGCAATTTTATTTAAAATATATTATATCAATCTAGATCGAATAAATAAAGATGTAAAAAGAATTGCCTCAGTTTATTAATATATTTACCTTTCCAATAAGCTGCCAGCCTCAGTCTGTTGATGTGAGAAGATTATCTAACCACTGTTGCACCTGCAAATACACTCTAAGTGAGTGTTGACGGGCAGCAGCACTGACAGGTGAAAGCACAGCGATGTCGAAAGCAGCAGCTGACAAAGTCATAGTCGAATGGCATGCTCTGATGCTCCCTGAAGGGGAGCACGAGAGCAAGTTCCAACATGTACCGACTAATTGGTCACACCATGTGGTTCGCAAATAAAAAGACAGGTTGTCACGTTTCGCGAAGATCTGTAATAAGAAACAGAGAAAACATATTATTAGTAATAGGGGGGGAAAGAGTATTTGGGAAACCGAATAAGGGTTTTTAGAGTTACGTGCGGAGACACTACTCTATGGGGGGCTGGGAGAGAGCCTCCCAATCACTGTTGTCACATCTCGATTAACCGAGTAGGGTTTTGGGACGTCGATGGCACCCACCAGTGTCGATGACGTAGTTCCCAAGCCCCTAAATAAGAGGATTGGCGGCACCGGGAAGTTTGGCGTAGAAGGACTGCGTCAGTCCCCGGAAGTGGTACTTGATGGTAGGCATATCCAGGTCACGATGCATAGTCTCATTCCAGACATACCAAGGTGCACCCACAATGATCCTCAGACACACGCTCTGGAACGCCTGCATCCTCCTCATATACGTGTCTGCCAGGTGGCCCCAAGTGGGACACGCACAGTCAAGGATCAGTCTGAGCAACTGCTTGTACAGCGTCAGACCGTTCCTCGTTGACAGGGCCTGTTAAGCAGTGGGCCAAGGATTCCCAGGCTTTGCCTCGCCTTGTTGAGTCTCTCGTTACAGTGTCATCTCCAGGTCAGTTTGGAGTCCAGCGTAAGTCCCAGGTACTTAACACTGTCCGCCCATCTGATCTGTTATCCAAAGAGCTGAAGTGGGGCCGGCCTGTAGAGCTCTCTTTTCCATGTGAAGAGCACTGCTGTGTTCTTTTCCACGTTAATACTTGTCCTCCAGGTGGTCACCCCTCCAGATGCGTCTGTAGTCACCTCTCCACCAGCTTCCCACGCCATGACTCCGCTACTAGAGGCTTGTCGTCCGCATACAGTGCCAATTTGGTGTCTGGGGATTTTGGAATGTTGTTTACATACAGGCTGAAGAGCACCGGGCCCACAATGGAACCCTGCGGCACTCCAGCCCAGATGCTTCTGACTTGGGAGGTAGCATTCTCAAAGCTAGTGGAGAAGGTGCAGTGGGATAGATAAGATTGAACAACCTTAACTAGGTAGAAGGGCAGGTTCAGGGAGAGGAGTTTGAAAAGGAGACCTTTGTGCCAAACACGGTCGAAGGCCTTTGCCACGTCGAGAAAGACAGCACCAGTCCGCCTGTTGATGTTGAAGTTCCTCGTGATCTGATCCACGAGCCGGATGAGTTGGTGAGACGTAGCGTGTCCCACCTGAAAGCTGAACTGCTCATCCACCAAGATGCCTGCATCGTTCACTCGTCGGGTCAGTCTCGTCAGTAGTAGTCTCTCGAACAACTTGACTAGACAGTCAAGCAAGCTGATATGTCATTAGGACGAAACTAGTGCCGGGTCCTTGCCCGGTTTATGAAAGCAAAGGACGTTGGTGTGCTGCCAGAGCTCGGAGAAGTGACTTAAGAACAGGACGGCGTTGACTAACTCCACGAGGAAGTTAATCGCCTCCAAGAGCAGCTTTCTGAGGACCGCGTTATTAATACCATCGGGTCCGGGGGCCTTGTTTAGTCTTAGAGCGGCTATCACCCGCGACATTTCTGTCGCATCCATGGGTTCAGATTCATCCTAAGGTCTGTACAAGACCACACCGATGACCTGAGCCACATGCGCAACGTGCACCGGGTTGGACTGGTTGTCAGTCGGTACAAATTGCACCTCTAAGTGCTCAACAAGAGCATCGGCCTTCTCCCGGTTGGAGTTGGCCACCCTGCTACGACCCACTATAAGCGGACTTGGTGCGGGGACCCACATCAAATTCATCGTAATTTGCCACAGGGACCTGTCCTGCAAGCGCAGGCTCTCAATCTTGTCCTCCCAGACACTGTTCCGATATTCTCGGACCATCTCCCGAACCACATGGGCTTTACGGCTCCAGTTGTCCTTGTCTGCCGGGTCCCACTTGATTTGCCAAGCCTTCCTCAGTCGATTTTTCTCCCGGACGTGCCTGAGGATATAATCAGGCAAAGAAGCCTGTGGCGCCCTCTTAGGACGGTGCCTCAGCGTCGAAGCTTCGAACGACCCTTTGATGGTGGAAGATATGAACTCCGCACCGTGATCGATTTCTGCTGCTGTTCAAAAGGTAGGGGTGGGTCCCAACCTCTCTCTCAACACATTTGTAAACCTGTCCCAGTCAGTGCGCTTTAGGTTGGGTTTTTCGGAGGGGTCTTTAAAGGACACCACGCATCCCCATTTCACCAGAACGGGGTTGAGATCCGAGTCTAGCTCAGCTAGAGATTTTAGCTCTGACCACCTCCTAATCCCTCTTGAGACAACGAAGTCTAGGACGTCTGGGAAACAAATGGGATTGAGAGGGAAATGGGTAGGGGTGGGAGGGCTGGAAGCCACCAGGCCGAGTAGATCTATGAAGTTGTGGAGCAATCCACCACGAGCGCATATAATCCTAGAGCCCCATAAAGGGTGCTTATCGTTGAAGTTACCGCCGATTAAAACAGGCGTGGTACCTCGAAGCAACCTCTCCATGTCAGCCCTCGTAGCCTGGTCGAACCGGTGGTAGGGAGGGAAGTAAATAGAAATGAGATGCACTGGGCCGGTCAAGGTCACCAGTTGGATCACCGATGCTTCCACGTGTTGGAAGGGAGGAAGTGTGATGACGTGATGTTCAAGGCCCATCCGGACCAGGACTGCCGGCCCGTGCCTTCCCACATCCCCCACTCAGTCACTCCGATGGCAGATGAACTCTGCTAACGAGAATCTCATTGCGGAGCGCAAGTGAGTTTCTCCCAACAGCATTACATCGACACTATGCTTTACCAGGAAAATTTCAAGCTCGGCCTTCTTCCCCGCGACTCCATTGGCGTTCCAGAGTGTGACCGTGAGCCCCTTCAGCACTTGTGGTCCCCTATTCAGGTGTACTGCCATGAGAGACCAGGTAGAGCATGATATTCTTCATGGCCAAGTAGCCATGGTTACTCCTTGGAGATTCCTGGACCTTCCTCAAGAGACTCGATGAAAAGTCCCATGGGTCCAGTCCCGGAATAGCCTTGAGTAACTCAATGCAAATTTTGAACTTGCGGTATAATCCTCAAGGGTAGGTGTGGGAAATTGGTCAAGTGTGGGGGCGGCAGGGATAATAAGGGTAGGAGTTGAGAGTGGTAGGAAAGGGTTGGAAGGGTGCAAAGGGGTAGGGGTAGAGGTGATGGTTGCGGGAGTGGTGGGGGTTGGGATAGTGAGAGTAGCGTTGTTGGGTGGGCTCTCAACCGAAAGGTAAGTACCGGATGCCACCGGTTCAGGTAGGGTGGCTTTGGCAGGTTATTTGGCCTGAGGTGGAGGGGTTGGTCTCTCTGGCAGGACACTGTCGAAAGATTGCACCAGTGGCTTTGGTGTTGGAGCTGGAGTCACTGTCGCCATCCACTCCGCAAAGTGCCCTGAGAGCTTCTGGCCTTCCCTTAGCCCATCCGTCCTTCCTTCTTGAATCCTTGGAGGCACGCACATTCCCTGCCACCCGCAAGGACCTGTATGTGCGACAGCCCCGTCACGCCAAGGAATGAGCTCCTGAGCAGTGCAGGCACTTCAGAGGAGATCGTCTCTCTTCCGGGCACCCACCCCTCTCGTGATCACCACCACAGAACCCACACCTAGGGTTAGCGTGGCAATCCCTCCGCAAATGTCCAAACCGGAAACAGTTCTTGAACTGAACCGGGCTGCCTGGAGACTTGTACTTCTCAACTCTGACGTGGAGCCCGCACAGGCCTGATATGGAGTACAGCCTTGCGGTATGCTCCCCGGGCGTCAGAGAAACATCAAAGTTCGGCAACCGCTGCCTTTCTCCAGTCTTCTCATCCCGCTTCCATTGGGAAAGCATTTGGCTGATGGATTTCTTGGGGAATCCCATCTCCACTAGCTCTTCCTAGATGTCATCAGGGTTTGTCCGTGTCAGAAGTCCCTTCACCACGACCTTGACCAGTTCTCCAATCCCAGCTCGTAGGACCAATGCTGGATCCTCAAGCTCAGCAAGAACTTCTGGAGGGCGTGGTAATCTTCCTCCGACCAGCACTAGACACGCACTCGGTCCACTGGCTGCCTGACCGCCTCCACAGGTTCTCGAACCTAGGACCGTATGGCCCTCACAACCTTGGAATAGTGCTCCACATCACACAATATGATGGTAGGGCTCTTCCCCTTTGCTCTGCCAGCCAGCCTAGAGCCACTAGCACCAGGCTGGGATGAGACACGACTTGCATTGTTACGCGTAGGTTTCCGCCACTTCTCACCTTTACCCAACGCTGCCGCACCCTGGCCCGGGCCACCGCTGACCTCGCTTTCATCACCAGAGCTACCACCTAAATGGTTAGGGTTGCCCCCCATTAGATTCCTAGTGTTGCCGGCCTTCCCCCCTTCGGCGGGATATTAGTGTCTGAAATCCTTGAGACTCATCATCAGACCCCTGGTTCGACTCATCGCGCATCGACGGGATGTCTGGTCCTGATGATAGTTCCTTCAAATCCACGGACTCGCGCGAGCTGTCCACACACGCGAAGCGTGCGACCCGGTCTCCCGGGTCTGATGAAAATTCAACCGGGCGTATCTTCCCTACTGACACCCCTTGGCGGAAGGTGTCGTAATTGACGCGGGTTTTAAAGGCCCTTGCCCTACCGCTTGCGTCGGTGCCGCTTACAGCGGTCTTTACTGGCGAAGGACGGCTAGGCTCCCCCTGGTCAGGGCTTCCGTTGGCACCGTTAGGTTTTCACAAATCGTGCTGGCGGGAGCTTTGGCCATCCTTCCCGGTTTGCGGGGTGAGGTCACGCTGGCCGTTATGTTGGCCCTGGAAAGGTCCGATTCTTCACCAGAAGGTTACTCTTGCTGCGTGCGGTAAGTGGCAAGCTCGACTCCGGTATTTTGAGGGGCCCCACTGTCTTCACTCACTAGGCTATATCTTGCGCTTACCTCCCCGGCAATTAGGGCAGTCACGCCAGCCATGTTGGCCCTAGAAAGGGCCGATTCATCACCCGAGGGCTACTCCCATTTGCATCGGCCAGCGGCACGCTCAACTCCAGGAATTGGAGTGGCCCCGCTGACTTCAGCAGTGACCGCAGGCTTGTTGCCCCATCGAGAGGGCAGCTGCCGCTAAAGCTTCCGCCTTCGGGCTTGTGGTGGACCACTTGCCACCCAGCACGAGATCCTTCCTGACCGGAGGTTTCTTCAGTTCCTGCGAACGTAAACTTTCAACTCCCCCAGCCAGGACGGGCAGCACAAGTCTGCTGTTGGTGGCGGATCCCCCACCACTCGTCACCAACTTCTTCCTGCTCGGGGCCGGTCGGTATTTTCCCGGGCCCGGGATTCTTCTTCGCCTAATCTGGCGGTCTTCTCCCGACCTCGACGCCAACAGTTTTCTTCACCTTTGCTGCAGGTTCCATTCAGACCGTAGATCAGCAGACGCTAAGGATGCTCAGAAAGCCAGGAACACGTAAGGGAGGCAGGACGACACCTTGCACACCCATCACAGTCTGACAAGATACAGTTTGGACATATATTTTATAACGCAGCTCATCTAGTAGTTTCAGTTTGTTTGTTTTGTACAGAGACAAAATAAACAGTTCGCCCACTGAAGCTACTTCAGCAGGAGTAGCAGAAGTATAATTGAAAATTAGCATTTTCCTGGACAGCTCTTTATTATTTTGGAGGAGGTCAAAACCAATTTCTTTCCTTTTCTGAAAAGTGCAGATGTCATATCACAACCTGGCATTGAATGAGTAAACAGGAGGGTGTTTTTTTACAGGACCTAGAGCTTCTTGGAGCTCCACATTATTGGGAATTTTATCAGGTTTGTAATTTTTCCATGAATTAGGAGAGAGATAGCTTACTACTTGAAAGTGCACGCACAGCTAGCAAGGTAAGAATATATGTATTAGTTGATATAACTGTTACATATTGCTCAGCTTATAGCACAATAGCGTCGAAACAATAAGTCAATCGGCATCTCCGCTTGCTAGCTGAACCAAGATGCCACAATTCCGTAGTATGGGTGTTAGAAATTTGATAAAACGCGTTTTGTTTTTGTAATTTGCTAGAAACTCTTCCTGAGAGGATTTGACAACCATGTCAAGATCTATTGCTAAATCTACCGAGGTTTTCTTGCCACTCCGGCGCTTCTGCTCCCCCGCTTTAGTGTTCGGTGGACCCTCATACCCATCAAACACTACTGTTGATTAACACTTAAAATGGTTAATCATATAAGATGAATATGTCATGTATAATCCTGTAAGTCGCTGGTCTCAGCCAAATAATGATACGAATAAGGTACCCACCATATAGAATAAACGGTGTCTTTTGGTGCATTTTCTTTGCAAGGATAAACCAATTCTAAGACTTCGGCGAGGGCTGATTTCCTCGTCCTCTTCATCGATATTTCGTCAAACAAATACATAGGTCTAGGTGCTAGTTCATATGAAAAGAACTGCATTAACTCAGGTCCAGATGGGAATAAACACACAATACGATTAAATAGCTGTTGTTGATTTATTTGCACGCTTTGTTTATGCACTTGTATAGTGTTGTTCATGGAAGATAAGGTTTAAATCTGTCCTTGCGTTTGAACTATGTAGCTCCGAAAGTGACACCGTTCATGTTTTTCGTGCATTCTGAACTTATTTCCAGAGCTTTGTCACAGTTAACAGATTCGTCTCCTACAAGACCAGTCGAAAAACTGTTTAACTCAGTTTATGAACGATAGGCAAATGGTTGATGGACATCAAACCAAGAGGAACATTTTTGTCTGTCACGATTATCCTTAGAGTGCCTGCTTGAGCGAAGCTCAAAATGTTGTTCGGAGGTGATATTTTGGGTCCCAATAAAATTCTCCAGAGCACTAGCTATCTCTAGCGTATCCAGGATATAATTTCGGGGAAAGAGGATGGATTTCACGAATTTATTAAGAGCTAGAAGAGGATGGGGCTTAGGGGGACTTTTGATATGTTGAAAAGCATATAATTCTGAGTCGATACTGATATGTTCAGCTTTCTTCGAATTTTGTCCGGTTCTAGCTGTTTTTTAGACAATATTCCTGGACTATGTTATGATCCTGTAAATTATCTCGCTTGAGTATGGAGGTTAAAAGGGCTGTAGTGTTAACGAAGAATAAATAATTACCTGTCTATTAAAATATCATTCATGTATTTGACCTGATAAGAAAGTGTACCTTTAATATAAGCTAAATGAAAATTATTCTATAAATGATAAATTGTAAGCTTTGCGAGGAATCAAACCCTAGCTAGATCTTTATAATTGTAGTCAAAGACACTACCAACTGAAAAATCTTGTCAGACAGCTAAGAAAATAATTTGAATGTGGCTAATACATATTTTTAAAATCTACCTATTATTTCCGAGTCTATTACATAGCTAGCCATGTTTTTAGCAAAAATGTGCATCGTTAATATTTGAAAATATGGTTAAATATTACTTACTTTATTTCAATTTATTCTGTGATTGCATCGACAATTATTTTGTCGTTAAAATATGGTATTAGAGCTAAGGTTCAAGCTTAGAAATCGTTCATATATAAATATGTATTTTTAATTCGGACGATGCTATTGAGTGATAAGTAAAGATGAGAGGTGTTGCTTTAAAGGTCTGATCATATTATACTCTCAGGGGGTTATTACATTGTCATATTCCTTTTATAAAAGAAAAATAGTATTTTATAAAATATTTGATAAAAGAGTTGAACAAGGTGATTTTGGGATAAAGTACTCGCTTCGTGAACTGAAGTATTCAGGTTAAAATCTAGGTGAAGCGGATGGAATTTTTCCGAAAGATAAAAATCCTTAGCACAGCCTTCGTTGGAAGGGGGTGGAAAAAACTACTTAACAAATTAACTACTAACCAACCCCACAAGGAAAATAATAAGTGGTACAAGGAACCACAAAGAATTTGTTAAAAAAAACATCGATTTTCCTACTAATGAGAATATAAAAAAACCAATACAAAATATAATCCATCTTCGGATTTTATATTAAAATGCATTCTGTAATTAACCTTTGGGTTTGTAAATTTATTTGGTGATCAAATAAGATAGAAAAAAAATGAATTCTTCATTCAATAGGAGAATAAAAATATTGATCCTCATTAAACAGAAAAATACATCAATATAACGCTTGATCACCTGTTTTAGGGAGAATATTGGGAAAACATCCATTTTATTAGATTTCAGTATAAAATATATTGCCTATGTGTTAACTTGACGTTCAAGATATATCCATCCAAAATTGCACAACAATCGGTACAGTGGTTTGAGTGTGATTGAAAAATAAACACACAGAAAAATAAACAGACCCCATTTAAATTTGATATTTTAGTAGAATGTGAGGTTACAATCTGTCCCAGATTGTGTGTGTTAAATTTTAACAAGTTCCCATACTACAGATATATTCAGGTTATTTGAATAAAAAATGGTGTTGTTCCTGATTTTCATTATAGTATTGCATAAATTTATAAAATAAAAGTTAAACGGTCATAATTTAAAATTAAAGTTATTTTTCCGTATATTCTCATTCAGTTGGCGAAGGGTATTTTGATAACTATGAAGATGCTCTTTGAAGAAAATGATACCACGACGAAGCAGCTATACCTTTATTACAAAAACAGATATACGCTGAACAGTTAGTTATTAATAAATGCATCGTATAGAGTGGACACCTTTCAAAACTATAATTGAGTTTGGTTGGAGGAGTTACTACTAATAGCTATCTTATACTTACCGTCCAACTTCATCGAGTTCGTCATGAGCGACCACAGCTAACTTAACATGGTTCAGCTTACTTAAGAGGTGTGATATATTTTTGGGAGCTTGTAGGTGCTCTGCCCCTCATCCTCCATTGAAAAACTTCCACGCGGAAAGAACTGCCTGACTTCTGATCAAGAGTGCGTATTAATATTCTGCACACTGGCAGTAAACAGATAACCTCCCCGCGGGATAAACCGACTGAATTAGTTTTTCTTGATGCTTATTGGTGATTTTAATTCCAGCTTATACTGAGGTATTTTTTCTGGGTGCTTTTTTTAATGTCTTTAAATTGGTCCCATTGTTCTTTCAGTTTACGTGGCAGAGAATTTTTTGCCGTTTAGAATTCTACGACTAGTTGTAATAATTCTACAGGAATCTTATATAAAAGCAATCAAGAAAGACATTTAGTAAAATCAATTGTTGATAAGAGACTACATGAATTGAAACAAATATAATGAACAAACAAGCATGTGAGATATATCTCATAATAATTGTTGTAACAGAGTACTCCAAAATTTAGTAGATAGGACAATTATTATAACTGTTAAAATGTGGATGATAACTAACTGTCGAAAACCTAACAGATATTATCACTAACTGGGAGTGAATATAAGATAATTAAGATTCTTATGGATATTGTATGAATTTATTTTATTTCAGAAAAAAACAATAATAATAAAAATATAAAAAAACATAATATTAAATGAAGGTTATAAAATATATAAGGGTAAGCTCCAACCTAAAAATAGACGTATAAATCAAGAGATGTAAACTAAAGTGTATATAACTTTGTTAAATATATGGCGTTAGCTTACTAAAATCAAGTATTGAATAAAAAATTAAATTAATGTGTAAATCTAATCAATTATAAAATGTGTGGGTTGACGTGTTAAAAAGTTCTTAATTTGAAATTTTTGCCGCTTTGTGTTTCAATTATTACGTATAGTAGGGCCCCAATTATGGATCGGGTTTTTGGAGATTTATATGCAGGGGTAAATTGTTACACTTTGTTTATTAAAGTATATGTGCTTTAAAATTATAAAATGCGAATTTATTAAATGAACAATTAAAAACTGATTTTATATTTTTTCTATCTTTTCTATCTTTAGGCCTGGTCGGCAAACAAGTACACTAAAGAAAATAAGAAAGTATAATCGCTTAACTTTTCTGCCAACTTAATTCGCTACCTCCATCCTACCTTCCTTAAATCTGATATTAATCAAGTAGTTCCTTACTTGGGACCACACCCAATACCATTAATGCAGGAACTGCAGGTCTTATGGAGAAAAGCTTTATCTTTGCTCTCTTTCTCTGTCGACTGTTGTCAAATCTCCTCGCTTTCAATAATGATTGAAGGTGGTGTGCTGGGATAATAAAGCGCTATTGGCAGCCTCGACTAAACAAAGTTGCGAAACTTGTCTTCTAGTATTTTATTTTAGGGGAGATTGGCCACACAAAAACGAGAGAATAGCAACGTTGTCTTCCAAAAGTAACCATACAGTTACCTCAGCAATGATATTCAGTGTAGTAAGAATAAAATAGCCGAAGCTATTATTTATGCTTTTTGCTGAGGAATTCTCCATCTAGATATCATATTCTGAAAATTTAAAAATGACATTTGGACACGGAACCTTTGGATTAGTACGCCAATGCTCTAACCAATGAGCTTTCCAGGAATCGTCCCATGCCCAGGGTCATTCTTCACTCATATTTTAAGGCAGAGTATAAGATGGACGTGCGGAAATCGTCGGCTACAAATGTATGATTTTATTAAGATCACGAGATATCAGATAACGCAGCCACCTTTGACTCGGTAGTTGTCTTAATGCTGCCACTTATACAATTATTATAATTGTAGGGAATTGTAAATTTAAGAATCAAATAGCTGAAGCTATTAGTTATGCTTTTTGGTCAGGAATTTTCCATTTAAATATTATTATTATCCCTGCGTCTTACTACCCGTTCAGGTTATACACACTTACGCTAATGTGTAAATGGTAGGGTGACTCTGAGATGAAATGGAGGACCTACAGTTTAACGTGGAATCCGAACCACGGTGGAGGCCTGTCATTCCCCACATTTAGATATCATATTCTGAAAATTTAAATATACAATTCCTTACAATTATAATAATTGTACAAATAGCAGCATGAAGACAATTACCGAGTCGAAGGTGGCTGCGTTATCTGATATCTCGTGAACTTAATTAAATAATTTGTAGCCGATGATTTCCGCACGTCCATCATAGACTCTGCCTTAAAATATGAGTGACGAATGACTCCTCGCACGGGATGATTCATAGATAGATAAGTGGTTAGAGCATTGGCGTACCAAGCCAAAAGTCCCGGGTTTGATTCCCGTGTCCAGGTGTCATTTTTCAATTTTCAGAATCCAGTTTAGTAGATTGAAGCAAGTAGCCTGTTGACGTGATTTACCCCGTGTAAATTCGTCCTAACAGCGCATGGACTCCTACAGGTGCAATACTCGGACATGATCAGTGTGAGCACGTACGAAGGCTGCTACTGTTACAGCCACACCGGCCAGGTCCACCCTATAATCAACAACGTCCTGGACAAGAGCCGTGATTACCATGATTTGCTCTTTCGCCGTTTTGCAGCCAAGTATTGCGTTTTGCACCCCAACCCCAGAACCGGTACGGCTGTTTTTGTTTGGGGGAGGCCAAGTTAAGTGTATTCCTTCCTCTCCTGAATTATAATATTGGTTTTATTTAAACGTTAATTTTAATATTTTGTTTTCCACAATTTTGCACCCAAATATAACGTTTTACACCATAATAGTTTTGCAAGAAAAAAATATTTATTTAAAAATTGTTTACTGAAAGCTAAGTATTGTTATCTTCTTAGCTACTTTTAGGGTGACCAACAATCCTGGTTTGCCCCGAAATGTCCTGAGTTTGACTCCAAAACTCCCGGTCCTGGGCTTGCTCTCCCCGGAACACTTAAAATCCCGTTTTTCAGTGATGAGAACTGAAACAGGAAATCCTGCGTTGAATTTCTACTTTATTTTCTCTATCTCTTTGATCTCTAGTCAGCTCCACACAGTCTCAGAATTTAGCTCCTCTTTGAATCTGGGTCCATTGTCATCCAGAACATGCAAACCAGACTTGCACGAGAAATCAGTGTAATGTGAGCTTAATAAAAGCAGAGCTTCAAGTGAGGGTTAACTTTCAATTTTATTGTATTCAATTCAACCACTATGTATTGGAAAAGAAAGATGTTCTAAAAGATGCAGGTAGATCAGAAGAGTATTATTTGAAATTAAAATTGATTTTTGTTGTTCTTGTCTAAACCTAATAAAATACAACAATTATAATCATTACAGCTATATAATATATTAATACATTTCTTGATTTTTGCCTTATGTAGAGTGGTGTTGCGCCAACCTGTGGGTGTGTTCCCCTTTCCACACTTACCAAGGTCATCATATCACTGAAAGGGTGTGTCTTGGGCTGGCTCTCTGAAAATATGGTCACCCTTGCTACATTGGTTCTGCTAAGGATTGGCAAAACACTTGGATGAAAGAAAGGATGTTGTAGAAGGTCATTTCATAAACGAAATAACTTTTTGTATTCCCTAGTTTGTAGCTGATTGGGGATTGGGTGGATGATGAATGGGGGGGGGGGTAGTAGAATAAGTAAAAGTGCTTGAATATTTGTTTAGAGGGAAATAAATGAATGATGTCTAGCAAATCCTGACGTTAGAGCAAACAGATTGGGGGAAGGAATAGATAAGTTTTTGTTATCAAGAAATCATTTTAAAAATTATAGTTAGAAACATAAAACACCAAACACAATTAAAATATTTTTATCTAGGATTCAATGTGCATCTGTTAAAATAAGGCGTGTTTTTTATACAATATATTTGTACCACAAACTTTACACTTGAGTGCCATTATTGAGTGTTTTCTTTCCTTATCTACTTTACTTTGTCTCAGTTCTATTTTTTATATAAATAATTATCTATGTATCAATCTTGAACCCATGTAAGTGCGTCACATGTTTATGATGTTGGTTGTTGTTTTAAATGTAATTATTTAAAAATCAGATTGATACAAATGATCAATATTTCCTCGAAACTATTAGAAGAATCTATGAATAATACTTTTTTAAATGCTGTAATTTACCCACTCTTGTTGTCTCAAGGACAGAGGCTTCAATCTAGTCTTGTCCGGCTCTACAGGGATGAAGAGGTGTGGTTTTTAATCACAGCCGAGTGTGTTGAAGGCGACTTTCCCTAAATGGTTTCCCATTCTCTTTCCATGCAAATATTATTAGTATTATTATTATTATTATTAGCACCGCGTCTTACTACCCGTTCGGGTTATACGCACTTACGCTAATGTGTNTAATGGTAGGGTGATTGTGAGATGAAATGGAGGACCTAAAGTTTAACGTGGAATCCGAACCACGGTGGAGGCCAGGCATTCCCCACATTCACAATATGTCTTGTCAGAGGTGAAGGAAGGGTTTGGTACATGCAAATATTGATACATTCAATATAAACTCTATCTTCCTAGACTCTGACTCATTAGTGCAGCTAAATTCAAATAACTCGTTCGGAGTAGGAGCTAGTGGAGGAATAATTTATCATCAGCATGAGTCTCCGCCCCCTCCCTCTCTTGACGAAGATTGTTATCTAGAGCGCTGATCTTCTTGACCAGTCCAGTACACAGCAACATGTTGGTTTCTTCACTAGGGTTTGTCATCCTCCTGCTCCCCTCCCCGATATTCGCACAGGGGGGGATCTTGTACCCTCAAGAGTCCGAGTCCAGGGACGTGCAATCCTTGGACGGCATCTGGAACTTCCGGATATCGACAATGGGCGACCCCGGACAGGGATTCGACGAGGAGTGGTACAGTCATGAACTTAGGAAGGTCAGTGTGTCAACTTTGACTCGAGCTTCAAGCTGGATTTAAATATTTTAATGTAAATAGGATTATTATATCCGTAGTCAATAACTGCAATATTTCCTCTTAATAGGGCACAAGAACAAAGGCTTCAGTCTCGCCTTGTGTGGATAGCCAGTGATAGGAGGTTCAAAGTTTGATTCTCGGCTGGGCGCACCGAGGGAGAATGTTTCTTAAATTTCGTCCCACACTCTCTCTACGCAAATGCGGATTTACTAAATCTTAACTCTACCTCCTTATCCTCATCCCTACCCTATGTCCAACAACACATTTAGCTATGTTTTAAACAAATATTTAGAACTATGTAACAAAAATGTTATAAATAACTTGGTCTACTATTAGTTAAACAACAACATTAATCAAAGTCGCTGAAGCTAGTATCAGTGCTATAATATAACGATAAATTAAACTATTATTATTGATATAAAATTGTTATTAAAATAGAAGCGTGTGTGTGTGTGTTGGACTTGTTTAAGGTTTTAAGCAGATAATTTTGTAAACTGCTATATTGTATACAGTTTATAAAATACAAACATCTAGTTATGTAATCAACAATCAACATTTTTTAGCAGCTTCAGAGGAAGGTTATTGTCTGACGGCTTGTTTATTTTTTCTCGTATAGTAATGTAAATATTGCAGAAGTAGATCAGCATCAACCACATTTAGTCCAAAACAATAACATCAAAGTCTAAAGAACATACATCATATGCCCAGAAGTACATTTAAATAACACGCAGAAGCAGTGTGTAAAGGATAACACGAATCGTCAAAAGTGAGCAATAGCGGATATGAGAGGACAACCACGTATCATCATGAGTGAGCAATAGTGGAGACGAGAGGACAACCACTCAC
>CABFOW010009107.1:0-15200 GCA_902141385.1 Timema californicum | reverse complement strand
AGCTCACAGCTTTGAAAAGTTACCAGACCAAATTATGTATCCCTACGCCGAACCATATGATCTGCAAAAATATGTGTTTAGCCGCTGTCACTTCAGACAGTCAACATTTAGGTATATACCTAAATGTTGACTGCCAGAAGTGAGCTGTGAGCTGTCAGTCAGCACCAAAGAAGCCACGAGGCTACTATAGTAGTTCCTGGCTCCAGAAATTTCTGTGAAGCAGTGGGTCTGGATTAGGCTCAACATGGCCCTCGAGAGGACCATTGTGAAGCTAGTTGAATAAATAAGTAATGTATCCTAACTAGAAAAATGAGATTAATGGCCGGAGGGCTCGTAGGGCTGATCACATCACACCCTCTATTCACAACTGTTGGAAGTATTAACACTAATGGTGGTAGCCTCTCGGTCAGTATAGCTAGCTTGGGGGCTCACACCATAGTTTTTTTATAGATACTATATCTCTTTAAGGAAAACTTTTTCTCTTTAGGAGATAAATGTATTATATATTTGGAAGAAGGTTCAGGAGAGGTGGATAGAAACATATAAAAGAGAACAAACAAAATATGGCTTTCACAATGAAAAGAACACAGCTCACACTTTACACTGCTGGTGCTTAAAAGAAAAAAAAACATTGTTACCACCCAATCCCTCGACCTAGGTTTCATTCTGTCAGAACTACAGTAGCAGCAGTGTAAAGTGTAAATGGTGTTCTTATTTTTGATGTTATAGCAATATTGTATTCGCTCCTTTAATGTTTTTATAGATACAGTACTTTTACGAAGTTTTCTAAGATCCAGATTCTAGAAAAAGTGGATTTGATCAATTTGTTATGATAGTTTTTGTTTTCTATAAAATAGGGAGATCTCAAGTTGCCAAACCTACAAGTATCGTGAGAAGGGCACAACCTTAAAATGAAACGTGCGCTACCCACTTTTCTATTCCTTTGCGACCTCCGCCATAGAGGTCGGCCCCGTCCTCTGTCAGCTGGAAGGTGGTCCTCCTGTTCACCGTCTCATACCAGCGGCTGATACTCTCTTCCACGCCCGCGCGGTTCCTGCACACATCGCACTGCTTGCCGCAGGTCGGCTGCTCGTCGCCAAAATACTCGGCAAACACCCGGTGTCTGCATCTACATGACCGGCGACCAACAATGTGAACGGCTACGAGCTAGGGATGGGATCTCAAATCCTTAAGGATATTAAGAGAAAATTTCAGATTCAAAAATCAAATGCTTAAAAAACTACTTTTTTCAATATTTCAAGGGAAATTGGTTTTAAAGCTCTATTACTGCTTATTGGTGGCTCGGCATCAATTATAATTATATGTATGAATGCATAATAAATGGATTATAAGAAAGAATGTTAGCATTTAGTAACTATTTGTATTTTATATTATTCTTTTATATTTATATTTTGTCTTAATCTCATCATTTTTACCAAGCATTGAAGGTAAATTGGAAAGTCAAATGTGAGATTCGGTTTAGTAAAATAGTGAATTCGACCCAACTCTTGTTAGAAACACCTTCAATTGGCTGAACATTTCCCATGGCTAGATACACGCTATAAATATTCAAGTAATCACAGAAGCGAGCTAGATCAAGGGTCCTCACTTGGCCTCCTCGCAGTAGCGCACCATGCTCTCGTAGCTCCTGTACGCGGCTGTCGCCTGTTCTCTCTTCCCCTCCGTCTTGGCAGCACCGATCTCTTTCTTCAGCAGGAAGTCGACCGCGTTCCTCTCCTGGCGGGAATAGTATATACGACAAAAGGCGGGACAGCCGTCCCTTCCCGCGCGGCCAGACTCCTGGTAGTAGCCCGCTACGCTCTGGGGCACCCCCCAATGGGCCACCAGCCTGTTGAAACACACAACCTATCATTGACACATACGTCCTTCGAGTCCTTAAGGATATTTGAGAAATCTAGAAAACATTTTTTTTTTGTTTTTTATATTTTTAATTAAGATTTGTTTTAGATCCTTAATATTGATTTAAAGTGGTGTAGTCCCAACACAATTAAAGGACAAACCTTATACCAGACCCCAGACCACTGATCTAATAACATCATCATCATCGTGGGACCCCCTCTCCAGATTACCGGGTAGGGTGTTTGCGATCCAGCTCCCTCCAACTGTGTTTGTCCAGAGACGTTTCTCCTTCCATCACTCTTCTCCCGTTCTTTCCTTTATTCTCTACAACTTCCTTTATCTGGGTCGTTCTTCTAGTCTCTCCTACCCTCTACCGCTCTTTCCCCATGTACACGCGTCGTGTTCTTGTGTTTTCCATTCTCTTGACATGACCGAACCATCTTTGAGTCTTAGTGACCGTAACCTTTCCTCCATTAAGTCCTTCACTCCTAACTTCCCGTCCCACACAAAACTAATTGGTTCATTGACACACAAAAGCAATTAAAGAACTATAGATAAATCACTTCCTACCTCACTGATCCTTTGTCAACGCCCATCCCGAAACTGACCGTAGCGCTGATGACAGGATACTTGCCATTCATCCACTCCTCCTGGATACGAACCCGCTCCCCATCCTTAAGACCTGAAATATTTAATTTGTTTTACAAAATATATATTTTTAAATTAGTGTTATTTTTCACACCTAATCCTAGTACTAATTTAGGTTCAAAACCCAATATATCCATCACCGGTAGACTGGTACAACGCAAGTGACGCATTAGACCGTGTGACCACTGATGTAGTTATTAACACTATATTTAATTTCTAATAACTTCGGGTGGGTGTGCAGAGAGCAAATATTGCGATCTTAATTGAGTTTGAGTGAAGTTAAGTAGATAAGAATCGTCCAACACCTTAGCTCGGTCGGTAGCGTGTCTGTCTACTGAGTTAAGGGTCCCGGAGTCGATTCCCGGCACGGCATTGGTGGAATGTGGGTTTACCCTTTCACCCTGATGAATTTTAAAGGCCAGGACTGGATGATGTGCCTGTCCTAGTCGTGAATTAGATATAGGGCATATCTAGCTATGACAGGCCTAGCAAACTGGTAGTGAAAAATATATGGCTTGAATAAAAAACTGACCAAAGTCTGAAAAGAGTCACCGATGAAAATTAAAAAAAAATATATTTTTCACCCTTAGTAATAGTATTATATTTGGTAGAAGGTACAGGAAAGGTGTAGAGAAAACATAAAAGGAATGAACACAGTTCCCACTTTACACTGCTGCCAATGGACAAAGAGGTAATGGCTGTCTCTACAAGAACATAGATGATTACCGGCCAATCACCCGACCTATGTTTTATTCTACCTTTACTCGTCAAGGAGGAGTGTGAAACACGTAACATAACCTCATAAAAGAGGAATCCGAAAAACGCACGAGAGATGGAGGAATATGGTATTTATAATCGGATGATTGGATTTAAGAACAGCCAAAATAAGTTTAATATCAACAGTTTATCCGAGCACTGACCCGCATGGTATGCTGCGGTCAGCAGGCCAGCACGTGTCAGACTGTTTGCAACGTCCTCAGTAGCCTCTCTGGTGCGACAGTAGACTATCCCGCAAGCCTTCATACTCTGCAACAAGGTCGCACAACAAACACGAATATCTTTATCTCTTTCATTCTGTACTTTGCCATATACAATAAAACATTTTTTTTAAAATTAATCTCTAAATATTTGAAAAAGTTTAAAATCAACTTTTGTAACTGTCTAGAGATGTTTCCTCCAATCATAATACAACTGCACCTGTTTGTCTGTGGGGGCGTTTTCATCGAAACAGCTCAGAGCAAAGTCAACTAAATCTTTCTCCGGATCCTCCATCGTGTCCTTGAACACTACGTCGTAGAAGAGGTTCGGTCGGAAACAAGGAGTCTTGAAAGAGGCCAGGGGTTTCTTCAGGCGCAGCTGAGCCACTATGTCCTTTGTCACCTGCAGTATTTAAAAATAAAAAACATATTACCCTTTTATAGGGGTATGTCAAGTCCACTTTTTTAATTAGAAACATGGTCTAAGCGAATAATAAGAAGTATTCCTAAAGCCAAATTGAAGTTCCGAACATTAAAAAAAAATCATTTACAAAATGTTATAGTGCAAACTTAATTTTATTTTGTTCTTAAATGATACATTATGATACTATCACAACATATTTTTTTTACATGAACATTAATTTGTGATATAAATAACAGAACTAAATGGAATAAATCTCTATGAGGAAAAACTCTTTGCTTTATGAGGTAATTGTATTATATTTGGAATAAGGTTTAGGAAAGGTGGGTAGAAACATATAAAAGGGATGAACACAATATGGCCTTTACAATGAAAAGAAGAACACAGTTCACACTTTACACTGCTGCCAATGGACAAAGAGGTAATGGTTGCCTCTTAAAGAAAATCGATCGGCATCGCCCAATCTCCTTCAAAAGTGAAAAGAAGTTTTCCTTATAAATCATTTTCTTATGTATATTAAATATTCCCATCCAATGTCCTTTATGTTTTACCTTTTACATATTTCTATCTATGTGCCCTCTCATTTTTTACAACTTTACATATTCTTCCTTATGTATAAGTTCCGATAGAATGAAACCTGGGTCGGGGGATTGGGCGGTGATGATAGCTTTTCTTCAAGAGGCAACCATTACCTCTTTTGTCCAGTGGCATCAATGTAAAGTGTGAACTGTGTTCTTCTCTTGATTGTAAAAGCCATTATATTGTGTTTGTCCCTTTGAAATGTCTCTATCCACCTTTCCTGTACCTTCTAACAAATATAATAGAACTAAATGAAAAAATATTTAGATTTTAACTTTAAATATTTTTATTGGCAAAGATTTGTATTTGTCGAATCAGAAATATTACTTTTGAATCGGTTGGAAAGTTTTTGAAGCTAGCTTTTGTTTTTGTTGGCCAGGATATTCGCATATAACTTTTATAGCGAGAAAAGAAATAACGTGGCATAATAATCTGGAGTTTAATCAGCGTTTCACAACCTAGCTGCGTAAAGTTTGCAGCCCTGCACAGTTTCACGGGAACTTTACTTAACGTCCGTAAATGTTTCTAGACCATGCCCCGAGTCGGTTTTTTATTCAGGTCATATATTTTCCACCGCCGGCTTGCTAGGCTTGTTGGGAACTGACCCATCGTAATATCAACAAACCTAGGCACTCTCCTTGCCCACTTGCTGTCATCTTTAGCCTAACAATAATATATACTTCTGTTTAGTTTTTATATCCAAGTGCCGGCATCCACACAGTTCAATCCGTCAGCTGTTGACAGTTAAACTTCTAGTCCACCCAACAGCATCAGATTACTTTTTTTACCTCAAGAAATTATTACCCGCCTCGGTGGCGTAGTCGGCTAACGCGCTTGTCGTGTTGAGCTCAACTGGAGATCGAGGTTCGAATCTCGGTCGGGTGAACTGGGGGTGGTTTTTCCTAAATGGTTTTCCACTCTCCCTCCATGCAAATGCGGGTTCACTTCCTCTAATTCATCATTCCTAATCCATTAGCGTAATTAGTACTTAAAGTATATAACCTGAACGGGTAGTAAGACGCGGTGCTAAATATTAAAAAAGAAATTATTTGGAAGTGAAAGCTCGTTAAAACAAGAAAAAAAATGGTGCCTATTAACGATTTGTCCAAACAGATTCTAAGTGAGAGGAGAATAATAGTGGAAAGATGGAGTCATTTTACTAAACTGACCCGGCCACTGGCTGGGAACCTTTGACGATGACGACTTTAGTAACCACAGGCCTCAAGTTGTGTACAAATATGCTAAGGTATTCACTTTAATTGGTCGGCCAGCCATCTTTATATTTTACCTGGTTCCAATCCACGTTCTATCCAAGGATAACTTTAGCGAACACTTTCCACCAAACATGCATTCCTCAAAGAATTAAGTGACACTATAAGATACTTACGGTGGCACTGGCTGTAGCAGTTAGAGCCATCCAGGGAATGTCGGGGTACTGGGTTCGTAACTGGCCAAGTTTCAAGTAGTGGGGTCGGAAGTCATGGCCCCACTGACTGACGCAATGAGCCTCGTCCACTACTATGTACGACAGCTTTCCGTGCTTGTGGAGCTCCGATAGAAGAATCTACAACCAAAATAACACAACTGTCCGGCCTCAAGTTTGTTCCAAGATGGCCGCCAGACGAGAATAACACTGTGATGAAAGCAAGGTCATCGGCAGTCACGGTATTACTTTGTAAGTGAAGGTGAGATAGTGAATAAATGAATGGAAGGTCAGAGTTGCCAATATTTTCTTTAAAATAAGTTTCCCTGTTTTCGTGAATTTTCTATAAAGAATTTCCATTTTCCTGACACTTTAAAGAGTAGTGAAAAGAGTTGAAATTTCATTTTTAATAAAAGTGACTCATGTGAAATAAGGTAGGTTAGTGTTTAACACAGGACAATTTAACCATTACGAAGAAACTATTGCAGTTGGTATCCAATATGATGTTATAAGGTGAAAAAATAGGGTGGGGGGGGGGGAGATAAAAACAATTATGTGAGTCGGTGTGTGCTTAATACTTCAGTCTACTTTTGCTTTCATGCAAAGTACCACTATTTTAAGCTTCCACTCACAAATAATGTTTTCTGTGTGATCGGAGGAATTAAGCTGTCTAAAACCGACACAAAAACAGGATTTTTTAAACGCAGACAAACAGCAATAAAAAAATTCTGAAACCGCCCATTCCATGATTCTTTCCTATTGCTATCATTTTGAACGGAATATTCAAATACAGAGTTTTAGGACACTGTTATCCGAGAGCAGAAGTGTCCCAGCTGAGGGGGGGTGTACACTTACCTTGAAGGTGTCGGTGTTGGCCTGCTCCGGGGTCACATACAGCAGTCGAGTGTCCGGGGTCTTGCATCGCAGATCCCGCAGAACAGTACCTCGCTCTTTGCTCGTCATCTTGGAGTTGATCGTGTTGGCCGTTATCTTGAGCTTCTGCAGGTGGTCTATCTGGTCCTGGGAGCAGCACACGCAACACGCAACGCTGACATCATCAAGTTACTCAGGAATGAGAGCAAGAGGCTGGTTATTTACGCAGCATTGGTAGTAAGGATCACCTTTGAGTTATTATTTTTTTTTAATTTTATGTGCACCCAAATCTTACCACCTGTTCGGACGACGTGAATTGGTGCGTGTGGATATAAGATCTTATTTATTTTAGGTATTTTACGTGCACTCTTTGAACCGAATGACTTGTTGCCTACTTAACATCACCAATGAAATTCCCAAATTTTTCCCTGATTCCCCTCGATCATTTCCTAAAATTTCTGACTCAAAAGTTTGTACACACCCTTTTGTTCACCCGACCCCATGGTTTTTGTTAATCTTTTTAATAATAAATATTTTGATGATGATGATGATAATAAAAAGACGAAGAATAAGTTTTAAGATTTAAATAAAGTTTTTTTTATTTGTATTAACAAGGTCTACTAGGAATTGGAAAGTTATAAAATATATTACAAAGCTACAAACAAAAGACAGTCTGATTCACATTGTAATTTACTGATTTAATGATTACTATATTTCATATTTTGAGTAAAACAGCGTTTTCCCGGATATTTTTTTAATTTACCAAATTCCAGACTTATTCCCGTTTTTTCCCGACCACTTCAAATTCCCGGCTAGTTCCAGTTTTCCCTAATTTCCCCGGATGGTAGACACCGTGGACTGATTAAATGAGGAAAAAAAAAAAGAATTTCTGTGAGCAAGAACAAAAGAGCCTACCAATTTTTTCCGGGTCTGATAGTTTTACTTCTGATACAAAGAAAATTTTGCTATGAATTTTTTATTGCCCAAGAAAAATTTGTCAACCCCGGCCGGGTTTGAACCCTTGAACATCAAGCCTTGAGGCGAGCACTTTACCCCAAGACGACCGAGACCAACTTCAGGAACAAGAGAAATTCAGAGGAAATGTACCTACATTCATGTAAATGACTAGCGAAAAGCTATCTTGGTAAGAAACACCCTGGCGTGATCTCCCACCAGCAGCCCGGTCTATTGACAGAGTGAAGGCCCCGAGTGTGGCTGTGGACCACCTGAGTACCAGGCCTCCTAGAGTGCACCATCGAGTGTATCAGAGAGTATACAACTACTTCGGTCGCCGCACCGTCTGGGGCCTCCCTCTCGTGTTAGACTGGACCGCCAATGACAGGGAGATTGAGGTTCGGCTGTACTGAGGGTGGTTTTCCACTCTTACTCCATGCAAATATGGGTACACTTCCTATAAATTTAAACCTCACCAAACCCTGGTACCATCGGCCTAATTAGTACATATGTGTGTAACCCAAACAGGTAATAAAATAGGATGCTAAAAATAATTAAAAAATAAACTAGCGGTTGTCCTTGGCAAGGAAATATGTTGTATGTGTGTTTATGTGTACAGTCCAATTTTCATAGGAAGAACCTTATGACAGCAGGACAAGTTAGGCCCAATAGATCCATTTACACGTCAAGTCGTGTGATGTGCAGCTGTCACTTTTGACAGCTATTATCGATATAAAATAACATAAATAAGCTCGGCTTGCCTTCATGAGGGCGAGTAGGGGCGAGAAGACGACCGCCACTTTGTCCTTGTGTAGCACCGCCGGTAGCTGGTAGCACAACGATTTACCAGACCCGGTCGGCATCGACACAAACACATCTTGGGATCCTGCGCGGGAATCAAAACACCCTGAAGTCATGTTTCCCTCCTGCCTTCATCTTTTGTACGACAATATATTTGGTAATTAAATTAATTTTAGATCGTCATAATTAAAGGTGATAAAATAACTTAGGCTCAATTATAATGATCATCTTGTATATGGATTATAATGATAAAAAATATTAGGGGTAAAGGACGCTTTGAATATCTGTTCACCTCGACTTGGATCCGAAAGTAAAATTCCGGATTCAACCATTACAAAGATCACCAAAGGTAAATTTTAAATTTAAACTTACATTTATGTTGGGTTTTTTTCCTCTCATTTTCTGCTGATATTTTAATCACAAATTAGAGTTTGTGTAAAATAAAAACTAAAATAATTACCTATATTAAATTTTGTAATAATAACAATTTAATTTATCATTTTAAGACTAAGGGCCAGTTTCATAGTCAAGTTTAGTACGCCTCAAGTGCGGCGCTACACTAAGTACATGATGACACCTACCTAAACCAGAATGGAATGGGCAAGTTTCCTATGAGAGAACGGCCCATTCCATTCGAGTCTAGGTAGGTGTCGTCATGAACTTAGTGTAGCGCCGCACTTGAGCCGTACTAAACTTGACTATGAAACCGGTCCTAAATACGGAACCGGTATATTAATTATGTTTGGAATAAAGCATACTCAATGGGAAAAATATGACTCCGGCTTGGAAAAAAAAAAGCATATAATATTATAGCAAAATATGTTAAATATATCATTTTAATTGTATAATTTTTTTTATTACTTATGACCAATGTTTGTAATCTGGATTAACAAATTTATTTAAATATAAATTCACAATTTCAAAGAAGGTTCCCATGAAGTAATCTAACTAATCTATATTGGAGTATTTTACTGCAGTCAATTTGTTACTAAGTAGCCATTTAAGAAGGAGTTTGAGTTGGACAGTAGAAAAATAGTATCATCAGGGTCGAAGGTTTAATGTACAGACCTAAATTGACATAGACAAGCAAAGTATTATATATTTAAATCAAAAAAATTAAAAGATTTTTTTTAAATATTTTAACTCAATTCATCTTCGGAAATATCTCATATTATGCGATTCGACTTCACCTCAAATTGTAAAAGTGGATTTTGCACCCCCCCTAATAATATAACATATTGCATCAAAGTTTTGTGATATCAAACATGAATACTAAAACAATGTAATCCAGGGAGGACTGCTTAAACTGGATCCGGCGGTCAGGCACAGCCCTACCTCCACATATAAATGTACCTATATAATGCCCTGCCAGTACACATAGTTTCGCCTTCTGATCGGCCTGAACAGTTGACGGCTGAGAGGCCTAACTGACGTGTCAGATGGCCTGCTATTGATTGTGGCATTTCCGACAGTTCTACCTGCAGGTGGTGGTGCCTGCTAGATGGAACTGACATGTAGGGGGGTAATGTGATCGGCCGGCAGGCCAAGCGGTCCTTCAGTTCGGTCTCCGCTCTTCACATGCACAGTGATATATCTGACATACCGATCTGTTTGTGCGTGGTGGCGAGCAGGGACAGGTAGAACTGTCTCGGTAACACCTGTCGGTTCAAACCGACGGTGAAAATGTATGTGTATGTAGGAACTTACAAGACTACTGGTTACACGCTTAAAATCAAGAAATAACCTTGCCCACCGAATACAATAACGGATAAATAATACAATATCAGGGAATATATTTATAATATTCTCAATATAGCTCACATGCCAAGCCTCAAATTAGGGGTGATCAGACAGCAAATATTTGTATCGGGCGGGCATTACAAAATTAAACTCGGGCACGGGCAAATTCGGGCGGGCATTACAAAATTAAACTCGGGCACAGGCAAATTCAGGCGGGCGTTTCATTTCGCAATGAAACTTTGTCACAGGCCTATAAAATTTCTAATTACAAGTTAAAACAGTCACAAAATGCAAAATGGCTGTTTCCTATTTAATGTTAATTTGATGCATACTTTTCTATTTATAACCTAACAAATATAACTTGTAATAATAGATGAAAGAAATGTAAAGAAAACTAATTTGAATTGAGTTTTCGCAAGCATAGGGCCTACATATCTCAATGTGGAAATGTTGAGTTTGTTATGTTGTTGGCATTGACAGAGAAAATTAAATGGTAGGAATCTTGATTTCGCTGTGTTGTAAACTTGTAACCTGTGAGAAACGTTATTGTAGTTTTGTAGAACACAAACATATTAAGTTAGTTTATGAATTAATAAAAAAATAATACCTTTGTTTAATATTAGTTGAATTGAAATAATTCAACTATGAATGAATATCAGTTAAACCCCTTTTTTTTCTTCAAAGTTTGAATTAAAGGTTAGTGCTAACATGGTACAATATACTTACCAAATTCTTGNCACCCAAATTTCGAGGTGCCCGCCCCCCCCCCCCCCCCTACCTAAAAGGGAGGGCAGGGCGATGAATGACATGGGCTGATCATGGGACATAATAGTGTGCATGTACCCTACAAGCAACGAAGTGTAATACATGCGTGGATGTGGATGTGGCAAGCCCCATCAACTGTCTCTGTATCCATAGTGAGTGGCCCGTAAGAAATCGATGCCACGACATCAGATTGCTCTGTTACAGGTCCTGATTTGTTAATACCGGGATCACGATCAACTTAACGTTAACTTAACATAACATTCACTTAAGGTTCGCTTAACTTAAGATAACAGGTGTATGACCACATTCACGTAACTTAACGTAACAACTCGAGACAAACATATGCATTCTCGAGTATTATCTGTGATTTGTACTAGTTGTACAGTGATGATCTGTGAATGTGTACAGTTTTCAATCAATATAATATATATCTATTACTAAACTTTGTTGATAAATTTAGCATTCCTATTTTAGTTTAATTATTTTGTTTCAATGTCCGATCACTAGAACTTACGCTAAAGAGTAAGCCTTGGCCATAAAATCAACAGACGAATTACTAAATAGCCCTGTTGATGTCACTCACATAATGATTGGCTGGCTAGATCACGTGATAACCTTCAAATAACGTTCACTTAACGTGAAAGACCTCCCGGGACATTTCCTACGATAAGTTAATTGCATCGTGATAGCTTCCATTTAAAAACACAAGGTAATTTATGTTAAGTTGATCGTGGTCCTGGCAAAAGTTCTTACTCCTTACGAGTTGGTCAACTTTAACCAAGGCCTAGCTTATACAAACTACCAATCACCGTTAGGTAAATAATATTTACTTAACTGTGATTGGTAGTCACATATTATGTGCATGTGCATCGAAATAAAAGCAACAATGGTAGTGAAAGGATCTGTTGTGAATAAGTTTGAAAGTTAATATCTCGTTATAAATAAATATATATATATATATATATATATATATATAGTGATTGTATTTAACCTAAATTTCAAGTCATCTTAGAGATACTTTCTAAAGAAAGTTTTTATCTTATAGATCTGGTGAATGCTAGGCAATTGCTCCTTGCTGTTAAGAATGTTCTTTCAAAGAGTTTTATTGGGCGAATACTCTACAGTATCTCATTGGAAGACATGATCATGTGACCAGGATTTGAGCTGTGTCCAATCAAATTGTACTGCAGACCTATAGATACAAAATCTGGATTTGGATGTGTTGTTATAGTTTATAAATAATAAACAATTTATTGTTTATGTGTGGTAAATGTAGATTGTTTTATTAAATAGCTGCCATTTCAATATATTAATATCGACGATTCCTATTGGTGTGATGTTTGGATGTTTACTTTATGTAATTTTATTTACCTACAAGTTCAAAATGTATCAAAAACAATATAACACAACAATATTAAATAATTTTGTATGTTTGAGGTTTTACATTCTAAATTAGTTTTCAAACTTAATCTTTTTTTTAATTCTTACTATCGATTCGGGTTATCCATTTAAGCACTAATTATGTTAAAGAGTTGGGAATTGGGACGGTTGAATATAGAGGAAATGAACCCACATTTGCATGGAGGGCGAGTGAAAAACCATTTAGGAAAAACTACCCCCAGTTCATCCGAGCAAGATTTGAACCTTGATCTCCCCGTCTTTGGCAGTCTAGATCAACACGTCTTCGGTCCCGGCACAGATTTATCTGATTACCAAACCCTTCCTTCACCTCTGACAAGACATCTTGTGAATGTGGGGAATGCCAGGTCTCCACCGTGGTTCGGATCCCACGTTAAACTGTAGGTCCTCCATTTCATGTCACAATCACCCTACCATTACACATTAGCGTAAGTGCGTATAACCCGAACGGGTAGTAAGACGCGGCAATAATAATAATAGATCAACACGAAACTAGCGCGTTTGCTAACTACGTCATCGGGGCGGGTTTCAAACTTATAGCTTAGTTTAAGTGGACGGACATTTACAAGAGCTTTCAAATCAACAGTGTAACATGGCCTGTGATATTTTTTAGCTTTAAATTTTTAATGCTATAAATCTAAAAATTATCATAAAAGTTATTATTCGAGTTGATGCACCGTTCTCTCTTAAAAATAAGATATTTAAAAATTATTAGTAAAAAATGACAGTAATGTGTTATATACTATTCCCACGTTACTTGCATTGTGTTTGATGAAGATAGTTAAAGGAGACAGCTTTGGTTGTAATGGAGCATATTACCTACTAGCTTATATTTTATATATATAAATATTGGTAGTCATACATAGTACATTATTAAAGTTTAATTTATTGATAAATTAAGATATATTGGTGAAATCATTCAGCCATAATATGTGAACCTTTCATATTAAATAGTTTGTAAGAACTATTTCACTTAATCTATAAATAAATAAACTGCAAGGAGTTTGAATCTACAATTTTCTATTTACTAACCCTACTTGCTTACTTTTAATGACTGCTTTAATAGCATTTTTTTGTAAATCACTTTTAAATTGACTGTGGCCAAAATATTTGCTCAGATAAGATAATAATAGTGAGTCTTCGACGTGTAACGTCATTTTGACGTTGCGATATATTATTTAACATAAATAATTATATACGAATAACACACGAAAAGTATATGACATGGAGCCATTTTACAAAACGGCGGGAATTTCCCTTCTAAATTCATCTTTTACCAACATAATACAGATAATTTCCCTATATAAACACGTTAGGTGAGTTATCTATCATTGCAACTTAGCTTGTAACCAAAAGCCGTTCATTAATCTATTCAAAGGTTTTGAAGGCTTATGTAAGTTTATTAGGGGGGGAAAAATGAAAAAAAAAACTGGATTGGACACATCCTTAGAAAGATCTCTCTTCTGAACGATGTCATAGAAGGAAAGCTTGAGAGAAAGAGGAGTTTAGGAAGAAGGAAGATTCAAATACTATATGACTTGAAGGAAAGAAGAACATTTTGGGAGCTGAAGGAGGAGGCAAAGCACAGGGTGGAATGGCGGTCTAAGTTCACTGACAATAGGAATGAACCTGTCGTAATACAGAACACCTAAAATAATAACAATAATAATACTCTTTTGACATTATTTGTCATGATGCAAATTATTTATAAAATGTAATTAATTAGAATTTTCCCTTTCAAAATAAATAAAAATCACTACCTGTTGTAATGGTACTGTTTTGGACCTCCCATATTATATTCAAAAAGTCATGGATGAAGCGTATTTTTATTTAAAGTACTTTATGTAAAATTTTCTTTTAATACTTCATCTATGGAAAATTACGCGTTTTCAGAAATAATCCCAATGCATTACATCTTAAAAAATTCTTTATTTAAAAGAAAAACTCCGTTGTATTTAGAGAATCGTGTGACATGCTGGCTCTCTTTACTCAATAGGGAGCCAGACTTCACACCATCAGGTTGCCAGGAGTTCTTCTATTAGATCGTTTTAACACTGTCGACAAGGGGGCCAAATGCAAGGGATCACACACACACACACATATAATCAGCGTTGGCGTATCTATCCACACAATATACAGAATATAGTTGTTTGTAGCAGGCGATGCGAACACAACTTGATTTCATTTATCGATTTTATAAGTTAAAACGTTCAGGTATTTAAAAAAAATTTTTAAATGTATTACATAATTCTAAATATATAGTGATATTTTTGCAACAATTTTCTTTCTTTTAATTCTGGGGAGTTATAATGATTGTTTATAGGCAAGTTTTCACAGTTGACCTGTTATCGATGGTAATGAAATGTTTATGAACCAGATGTACCAGAATTCGGTTTGGTAACGGTTTCCTTGACTACAAAAATAGACTAAAGTGTATGGCTAAAACCAAGGTCTAGCTACCTGGACCTGATCCTGACAACGAGGAGGCCGTTTCTGACTCCTCTGGTCACCCATCTTTCCCACTCCTCCAACCACAATCCGGTGACCAGCGCTATGCGATTTCTTCCCCTCCAGACAGACGCGCCGCCACTGTTCAACTACCGACGCGCGGATTGGCCTAGATTCCAAGGCTAGGTTGAACCGCGTTGTGGCCCCAGCCGCCCCCATACCCGATGGGGAGGAGTTGGACCGGCAGGTTCAACTCTTCACCGCCTACCTCCTGTCGGCGGTGGAATCGTCG